>JAUTDX010007424.1:0-121066 GCA_030844895.1 Ambrosia x helenae | reverse complement strand
TGTTCTTCAGAAACCGTCAACCGGACAAAACCAACTAAACAACCTAAAAAACCTCTTCAAACCAATTTTTTTTTTTTTTTTGAATTCTAATTATGTTTATCCACCCAAACTTGAAGTCACCAAAACAATTGATCTACGCATTCAGTTATTAGAATACAAACCAATATGGCCTATGTGGCAATTTAATGACACTAAACGTTTTCACTTTCAGTAAAACCATTAGACATAGTCTAATGCTTGTACCTGATTTGTGCCATGTGCCATCCCGAGATAGCCCCCACTTCTCTAAAAGCAGCCTTCCATGTTTCCACCTTTTTTGGTGTAATTTCATGATCGACTTATGATCGGAAAATGCTTGTTTAAAACAGTTGGTTTGACGACGCACATCAGAAGGAGACACGTGGTTAAAAAACAGGAAGAGCAGTAAGCCTGCCTTGTTTCATGCAATCAACAATCTTTACAATTTCCTCTAAACACCATTTCGAGTTGCAAAATTGGCGGATTAAAACTACAATTGCAAATCTTGATGTTTCTATGGCATCTAGGAGCTCGGACGCAATGGGATTCCCAATCTCAAGTGTCCTGTCATCTTTGTATGTTATAATACCATTTCGAGTTAAGGCATCATATTAAATGGCTGGTGAAACCCTTGCGAGTGTCCTCCCCTCGAAAGCTCATGAACACGTCATAACCATGTGATACTTTTTTGAGGATGATGCAGACTCATGTGCCATCCTCTATAGATCAAGCTCATATAATTAGGTACTATAGATTTTGGAAATCTGAAGATTAATTAAAGGAGGGATTTATAAACGGCTATCAACCAGGAATATAAAAAACACCAAAGTAATTAATAAATATTTCCCTTTGACTACTACGAATTTGGTCAGTTTTATTAGGTCTCAACTATGTAACTATTGGAGTTAACGCCAATTCGGTTTCATCATGATTTTAAGATGCTTTTTTTTTAAATTTGTTTAGAAATCTCCTTTTAGATTGTCAAATAAAATAAAAGTACTATGGTCGAAAAGAGAAGTTTTTCTCGAACAGCATAGAGAGAGATAATTTCTAAAATATACATCTTTTTGACCAACTTTTGTTTTTCAAAATAGAAATCATTTTAGACTTTTGAAAACTTATTTAAACCAATCAGATTGCACCAAAAGTAAGCTACAACGGACGAAGGGGCTAGCACTCGGCCGTCGATGTTTGGCAAAAATGCTGGCTAGGTCACGTCAATTTTTTAAAAAGTGCCAGCACAACCACTGCCTTTTGGAACTTTTTGGAAAAAGCGCCTACTGAGCTTCACGTTTGACGAAAGTGCCACCTTAGCCGGTGCTTTGTCTATTTTGGAATTCTGGAGTTAAGAATGATTATTCTTGTAAATTGAATTTCCCCTATAGGTAATATAACATAGAAATTTTCAACACTCGGAAACGAAAATCTGTATCGTACCATATGTTGTACCCTAAGACAAAATATATGCCGCGTACTCTCAAAAGATATACATAGAAAACTATGTGATACCCTATAAACAAAAAAAAAAAAAAAAAAAACTATGACGTAAATCAAAACATATACATAGAAAAATATGTATAGTTAGAAAAAAAAAAAGGAATATGTTTTAAGGATTTGTGTTTGCCTCGGCCCCATTTCATCTTCGAAGAGTCAAAAAGACAAGTTGTTGAAAATAGTTTGTACTATAAAATTACAGGTTTGAAAGATATTTTTTTTAAAGACTTAGTTCAGTGAAAATCCTTGTACAACCTTAACTTAGCGGTACCGCGTTCGAATCCCTACCCATACACCGATGTCCTCCTTGCCTAAGCTCAAACCATTACGTGGAAGTTTTTGTGGTGTGTATGGATTGAACTGTGACCTAACCCAGGATGGGAACCCCTAAGGGAAACCCACTCTGCCTCAAACCAGCTGGGCTGGAGATCATTGGCAGGTTTGAAAGATTTAATGAGAGAATTTCATATATTCCATTATAAACTTTGTGAAAAATCATATATATTATCTACGATATCTAATAAATCAATATAAGTTTGGACACACGTCATTAACTGGAGGCATTTGTTTTTGTGTTTTCTTCCTCTTTCTTCTACTTAATTATTAATACTTTCAATAAACTTATATATTTTACTTAAAAAATTCACCAATTTCAAACTTATATGTTAACTAAAATACTAAAAATAAAAATAATGGAGATAATTGTTTTTATAAGTGATATCTAAAAGTTTTTAAAATACTTTATGTGGTTGGATGGTAAATAATAGTAAAATTACAATATGTTAAATAATAAAAATTAATGTGGTATTAAAAAATCAAATTAATTCTCAGTAAAAAAGTGTTTTAAGAATTAACTTAATAAAAATTTACAATTGTCAATTCAATGTTAAAAATTTTAAATACATATCTTGACGACCGTATATGTTAAAAATTACAATGTATTTTAAATACATCTAGTTTGGTACTCACTTTCGCACACAGGCGATAGCGGACTCTGAACTAAGGGCTCCTCCATCACCTCCTCGAAACTCTCAACAACCTTAACTACCTCTAACCTATCGGGAGGCTCACGGCTGCACAGCCAGGATCATGCTCCACAGGAACTACAGTCTCTATCTCTACCTCCTGCCTATCTTCTGTTTGGTGCCACATATCCAATAAGTCTGCTCCACAGATGTAATCAATGCACCGATCAACATGTGACATGAAAGTGCCAAGAAAGCACACAGATTCGACCTGACTACTCATACTCTCCTTAGACCTATTAACATCAAAAGTGATGGAGTCATCCCCTACAAGCAGTGTAATCCGACCGTCTAAGACATCTATCAATGCCTTTGCAATGCGTAAGAAGGGTCTTCCTAAGATCAACGGCACATGCTTGTCCTCCCGTATATCAAGTACGACAAAATCAACGAGAAACACGAAGCTTTCCACCCTTAGCAAATTCTCTAGAATACCCATAGGGTACTTCACAGATTTATCAGCCAACTATAAGCACATCCTAGTTGGATTCAACTCCCCAAGATCTAATCTCTTAAATATAGAATAGGGCATGAGATTAATGCTAGCACCTAAATGAGCGAGGGCGTTCCTAACTGTCACATCAGCTATCTGACAAGGGATAGTGAAACTCCCAGGATCGGTCATCTTCTCGGGTAGTTTATTAAGAATGACAGTCGAACACTCCTCACTTAGAGTGACTTGGGAAAGATCTTTCAACTTCTCCTTGCGGGACAACATCTCCCTCAAGAACTTCCCATACTTAGGCATATCTCTAAGAACATCAATGAATGGGACATTAATCTTAGGTTCTTTAGACAAATCAATGAAGTTCCTATATTGCTCTAAGTGCTCATTCTTATTCAACCTACCTGGATAGGGCGGTACTGGTTCATAAGGGCAGGTGGAACATAAACTTTTTTTGGGCACCTCTTTAGACTGTTTTTCCTTCAACTTACTTTTGGGCTCTGTGCGGTACTTGTTGGGTCTAGCCTAGTAGGGTGCACCTTACCCGGAGACTCTACCCTAATCTCCTCATTGACACTCTCCTCCTCAACTACCTCACTCTCTCTCGACATCGGCTGATTAACCTCCGTGCTCTTCCCACTTTCGGTGAACACCGCGTTCACTTGAGCATTTGTCGAATTTCCTAGTCACCTTACCAACTAACTCTCTACAACCCTCTCCAAACTCTGAAGCGTGGACCTCTGATTCCTAAATAATAGCTCAAATTCCTTATTTTTCTTTTGCTGCTCCTGATAACGGGTCTCACGCTGCATCACTATGGTCTCTAGGAGTTTATTCGTCCTAGCCTGGTTTTCCTCATTTTTCTTTATTAACTCACTAATCTAGACTTAGGATCTCCTATACTCTGCCATCCAGAGTTGTAACTTTGGACTTGATCTAAATTATGGACATAGTTCAACTCCTTACTAGGACCTACGTGGCAATCTATGGTCTCATGTCCCCCTCTACAAATCTCACACTTAGCACTAATCTTAACCTGAATATCCTTCATGACCTTAGCTAAAGATTCTACCTGGGCAGCTAGTGTAATGCTACTTTCAACACAATGTATACTCTTACGGGCAATAGTAACGCCCCCAAATCTAGGCTCGATGTAGGTGCTAGTGGCTAGGTCCTATATCATCTCAACGCATTCAGTAGCGGTTTTGGTTTTCATCATATTACCGCCTACTGTGGAGTCAAGAAGTCTTTTGGTCGCTTCAGAACTCCAGTATAGAATTTCTCCACAACTTTCCAGTCCTCAAGGCAAAAGTATCTTGAATTTGTCCCACGTCTCATAGAAGGAATCCCCTGACACTCCTTACAACTGTCACAACAATTTTTAAAAATTCTTCATTTCTATGAACAAACATAACATTGCATTTGTCCTTGCAATTATTCTTATGTTTTTAAAATTACAATGGGTCCCACTTTTAACACTAATATGTCTCTATTAATATATGTGTTGTATTAACAACTGTGAAGCATTTCGTCAAACAGGTGGTATGAAATGCGAACACCAAAGTTGAAAACCTCAACGATCACCATTTCATGTTAAGCAATCAAATTCATAATTTGGAAAAACATTGGGGGACTGGGTTTCAAAGATGACAAAAATTGATTATATATATAAGTTTAACAATCAAACATACATACACGAACAGTTAAGCAGAATTAGATACATTGAGGGTACGAAAACTGACCATGGAAGCTGTAGCTGTTGTCGCCCCTGTAATTGAAGACTTGATGATTTGACATAGAAGACGATGATTACATGAATGTTTTAGGTGTTGACTGATTATGACTTTGTTTAAACAAACGACAACCAACTTTTTATGTACTTTTTTTTGAACGGAGACCGAATCAATCCTAATCATTCACGAAGAACCCACTGAACAAAGAAGTACCACATTGTACACTTATTCAGCCGACCAATGTGGAAGAATACACTTGCAAAAATAAAAAATGAAACCTGGATTCATAGACCAGGCCTTTTAGATTCCATACACTATTTGAAAAAGGTGCAAAAAAGTCAAAAAAGCTTTCATTAGTTCATTTTATAAAGGGTTCACCCCAAGTCATCTTTGTTTTTTTAAATTTTTAATTGATTATTTCTTTTCTTTTGCTTTTCTTTTTTAACCGACATGCTTTTCATTTTTTTTAAACCGAAATTTTTTTAAACCAACAATGTGTTTTGCAAAGTGCATTTTATGGTGAAAAAAAAAAAAGAATTAATAATTATACTGTTAGGAAGTGTGTGTGTGTGTATATATATATATATAAAAACAAAAAAACTAGTAATACAAATAACAACAAATACATACTAAGTTTTAATTTATATTTACATATTCAGGAGGTTTTGCTACCCAATCTCTATACATATTTTGACGTGATTCGAAAATATATTCCCAATCGTCTGCACTACTTTCTCTCTTTAGTGTCCATAGGTTGTTTTTATTAGCCATTGGGTACTCTCCTTGCAATTCTACCCTTATATAGTGGTTTACCGCCAACAAGTGCAATCATAATTACCTTGAACTCTTGGAAATGTTCAGGACCTTTCCAAAGCGGAAGCACGTCGAACTGTTTGTTCGTTCATTAGATAAAAAATGAACAATTACGTTACACTTGTTCGCAATCAAGAACCTGCATCTGGCACAATCATCCAATGTTTTCTTGACGCCATTCTGAGCCGGACCAACGAAGCAACGTAAAGAGATCTTTGAATGATCCACAAAAAGGTTTTGTATACCCATCTCTAAACTCCAAAAGCTCTTCCAATAGTTCTCTCCGGACTAATAGCCATTGATCTTCACCATACTCGATAGCAGAAGCTATCGCCGAAACCCACAATTTCCATCACCCTTCAATAGAAACATTATTTAACAATAAACCAAATGTTTAATTGTTATGTCGGTGTTTTATCTTATTCCGGCTTTCCTCGAAACTTGCCTTTATTTGGGTGCATTGTAAACGAACCATGTCATCGATAATTTTTACAATTTTATCTAGCGGTGACTTATCAGAAGTCAAATGCTTTTTAAACAAAGCATGTTGGCTTTCTACCGTGTTTGTTGTTCGTTCTCCAAAATTTAAATGTTGATCAATCCATGCAGACACAAACATCTCTTTATAATTCAATAACCATCGTTGATATACATAGTTATATGCACCTGATATGTCAAATGAAACATGTTTACTTTGAGTAGAAATATATTAAAATAAACATAACAATTGATTTGAATATATAAGAAAAATACCTTGATGTTTAGCCTGCAACTTTGACCGAAAGTGCACTAGATTTTTCTCGTAGGCTTCAATAGTTGGTGACCTCACTAGGTAATTCCACCTAGATTTAATTTTTTCCCACTTAGCCTCAGTTTTGATTGACTGCCTACAATAGCGTTTTATATTTTCATGAATGTGAAACCTACCAAGCAACTGGGTTGCCTCTGGAAAGACAAATCGGCAAGCCTCCATAAGAGCCAACTCTCTATCCGTGACAATGACACGTGAAAACATGTGGCCGTCTAGTGTCTGTCTCAGACAGTTCAAAACCCACTTAAAATTGTCTTTTTTCTCATTTAGTATCAACGCGAAAGCAATACATAATGTCTTGTTGGTTGAAGTTAACCCAACAATCTGAAGAAAGGGGAGGCGGTACCTGTTCGTCTTGTACGTGGCATCTAAACGAAGGACATGTGGGAATACAAGCCATATTTCTATTGACTCTGGATTGATGAAGAATAAGTATTGTACCTGATTGGTATGATTGTCTACACGAATATGATGGACATATCCTCCCTTGTTCAAAGATTTCATTAGTGCTTGCATAGGGGTGCATTCAACCTTTTGAGCTCTACGTATCTTCTTTTGTGCATCGTATATGGTTTCAATTGTTGAGACATTTGCACTGTTTCTATCCTTCAATGCAGTCAGAATATTACATGGAGGAACGCCAACTAGTGTCATGTCTTCCAGGACTGCAAACTCTTCTTTGGCTAACCTTCTTGAATAAGCGTGCCCCTCCAACCATTGAGCAGGTTCATGATTATGTTTGTCACATTTTACTTTTATTTCCAACCTCTTTCTTTTGGATAGCGTTTTGCTACAAGCTAAAATGGACATCCAGTATTCGTTGTCCCTGAATGAATGGTTGACACAGATGCTGGCTTGGGTGTGAATAAGGTTTTTACATATTTTGTACTCTTACTTCTTTGGGTGACATTACTAAATTTTAAAATATATCAATAGTAGACATACAAATGGATATGACGTTACTTTTTTTATATAAAAGAAAAATCTTTTATATATAGTGCTTACTAAAGCAAGGTAAATATTATAATTTAATGGTTAAAATCCATGAAAAAATTGTTAGTTTTAAATAAAGAATCAAATTTTTACGATCAAATCATTTTACTTTTTTTAAGTAAATGCGATATATTCTAGTAAAGTAGGTTTAGATTTTCAAAGTCCAATGGTACACATTGAACACTGAAGACATCAGCTGACTTTTTAGGTGTAATAAATGTAGTTGACTTTAATGTCATGTGGTTGTGTATACTTCCTATGCGGACGTCATGATGACATCACCTGGTGTATTAATCCTAGATCCCATAAAAAATAACTAAGGTAATCATTGTTATAAATCGTATAAATAAAATGGCTTTATAAGAAAAATAAAATGAAGATGATAAGATACTTTTTTCATTCCATAATTTGTAAATATTACATCGAGATAGCAGGTAGGCGGACAACAAGCTACATAGCCACCACTTTCTAAATAGCAAACCCTAAAAAGAAGAAATATGAGGAAAAAGTGAAGGAAGAGCACTATGCATCTAAATGAATGAAATGAATACAAACAAGGCTTTAGATGTTCGTTAGTTTATGTTTAACTGAACAAATGAATAAACAATAACATTTGTATCAAACGACATTAGTTCTTCATGTTAATTTGATGAATGTGTGAGTGTTCGTTCATTTATTTTTCTAAATGAACATAAATAAATGTATCTGGAAAATTACACTTATAACCATCACGTCTACATATAGCTATACTTATTATATCTGAAATAGAGCTTTGACTCTGACATAACGATGGTTTATAACTACATATGCCAAGTATTCTAATGTAATCATCCCTTTCCAGAGTAGAAACAAGTGAAAACGTGTACTAACATTAACTTCGGATAGACACATTCATCATTTATTACTATAGTGATCCCTAATGTTGTAAGACATGGCCAGGCCAAAAAGTCTCATGCTAACAATACTGGTAGGCAGTTATGCTAAGAATGTTAAAAGGGTGGTCACACCACCATAAGAAGGTGAAAAGTCTCAAACTTTGTTGATACCATCTTAAAATCAAATCAATCAGAATGATCTTCTATCTTTGAATCGAGCCAATAATGGGGTTTTGATACCAATTATTATAAAACACCAAAAAATAGACACAATTGAATCAATCAAGAACACGGGCTTTATTAGTGAGACCAAACGAAAAGATTACAATAAAAAGAGATGATTACAAGACCTAATCAATACTACTAATTGCATCTCTATATAAAGCCCTAATCCCCAATCTCAGCTGTTAACCAACTATTAACGAACTTTGACCTGCATTTACATTTAACCCCCTTGCAGTTTCACTAACTTGACAATTAGCAACTAAATATTATTATCCACCTTAGAACAAGCTATTGTAGAATTACCAGTTGACCCTTGCATATTGTTTAATAATAATTAACTCAAGCATTTTGAGAAATATATCAGAAAATCCAACGCTTTTAGCAGCTACAAGATCATCGAGTTGTTGTAGTATCCCTTTGTAACTGTAACTATTAGCTCTACTTTTGACCAAAGTTTGCTCAAGTGACAACTGTACGCTCAACCACCCATCCTTTATGTCTTTCACTGACCCAACAAAATCAATGTGAACTACGGAGGTTCCAAGGTTGATTACATAGTAAGAACAAATACAAGTTACGAACTATTTGTGTACACTCAAGTTGACAACCATCAGTTACAACATAAAAAACACTACGATAGCCATGAATTACCAACATCAATCTGCGAGAATTACATCTAACTTCTATTAAATAACGACAACATGGATATAATATCATCATCTTTGAAAGTTGGGAAAAAGATTTAACGTGCTTCTTCACCTTTCGTAGATCATGGCTATATTGGTCAGCATGGCTACTCATGTCTTGAATGGTAGATGACACCTTATAAATGTTATTCTGAAGCTTATCAATTATGTTAGCATAATATTTGATTTATATCATAAGTATATATTATATATATCCTAAGTCTAGAATATAAATAAGTGAACCATTGTGTCACAAGTTAGTTATTGGTAGTTATGATAGTTTGAAGGGTCATGTCTATTAGAGACACACCATTCACATAGTATAAATAGGCTTGTACCCCATCATTTGTAAATATGCATTTCACATTGTTATTCAATTCTCTCTCAATAAGATCCTGTGAAATCATCCCTGTGACAATAATTGGCATCAGAGCATTGGTTTTAAGAATCAAAATCGAAGAACGAGATTAAAACTTTCATCCCCTGTTTTTGGACGATCAAACGCAGAAACAAATTGAAGCGAAAACTGTTTTTATAAAACATATTCTTCGATTCAGCAATCGTTGCCAGATCAGAACGATCACACAGGAACAAGAATCAAAGGCCCGTAACCGTTTTATAAGGATTCATGGGAAACCAGAAAAATTCCGGCGACTTTCCGGCGGTTTCAGAAAATCAAACAGTTAATCGGAATCCATCGTATAACGGTTTAGTCCCTATCCTTGATCATATATTGATTAATCAAATACGAAAGTTGTTGTTTTAAATTCATTCATCGAAGTTTTTTATAATACTCTGTTTTTTTTCAAAAGTTTAGAAAACACGAATTTTGTTTCCTTACAAAACCTTTAAGAATTCGGTTTTAGAAACAACAATCGAAGTTTGGTTTCATTACAATCGAAGTTTGGTTTTAGGATCATCACAAAGAAATACAGTGGGAAAATTTATATTGGATAGTTTGACTTTTTTTTTGAAAGTCAACATACATATTAGTTTTATAAAGGGACGAAGATCTTTTTTTTGAAGTTAGTAAACTGTTATTGATTTTTTTTGAAAGTCAACATACACGTTATTTTAAAGAGAAATCAAAACAGTTTTTTTAATATTATATAAATGTTTTAAGTTTTTTCTATAAAAAAAATATATATGATTTAGAAAATTAAATTAAAAAAAAAACAAACAAAAAGGGAGGAACGGTTCTGATTTGCCCTGCAACCGAAGGACCGGTTCCTAGAACAGTTGGTTTGATTTGCTTGACAACCGGAAAAACCCCGTTATTGGTTTTTATTTGTCCTGCAACCGAAAGCCCCGTTACTGTTCTCGGCACGCAACAATTGGTTTGATTTGTTAGACGACTAAAAGACCCAGTTGGTAGGTTTTGATTCGTCTTACAACCGAAGACCCCGTTATTGTTGTCTTAAAAGGAATAGTTGGTTTTGATTCGTTATAAACGACTGAAAGACCCCGTTACTATTCTCGGAATTAAGGTTTTGATTCGCTACGCGACCGAAAAACCAGAAGAAGATAATTTGATCCGAAGTCACTCAGGCTGATATCAAATTAATCCAAAGCAAGGTTGATATTGATTTGATCCGAGACAAGCAAAGTTGATATCAAATCAATCCGAAACCAAAGAAGTTAAAGTTACGTTAGTGTATCTACCAATATTGGAAAGAAGAAAACGAAGACACAATTAATGACTAATGAAGTCATAAGAGAAGAAGGAACGTCAATGACCTTCCAAGGCCCAACTCTAAGTTCGACAAACTACACTATTTGGGCAGTAAAAGTTAGAGCAATCTTCAACGTACATGGAATTTGGGAAGCAATAGAACCAACAGGTGAAGTCGATGCAAAGAAAAATGCTAAAGCTATTGCTTATCTTTATCAAGCCATGCCAGAAGAACTAGTGTTTCAAATCGCTCATCATACAAACGCTAAAGACATTTGGGAAGATTTGAAAGCAAGATATGTAGGAGCAGACAGAGTCAAAGAAGCAAGAATGCAAACACTCGAATCAGACTTTGAAGCTCTAAAGATGAAAGACTCAGAATCACTAGATAATTTTACCGGCAAAATTAGTAAACTTGTCTCACAAGCCAACAACCTTGGATCTACAATTGATAACAAAAGATTAGTAAGGAAACTACTCAGCTCCGTACCGGAAAAGTACATCCAAATTGTTGTTGCAATCGAGCAATTTGCCGATCTTAATACTATGCCATTTCAAGAAGCTATCGGAAGATTAAAGGCATACGAAGAACGCATCAAGAAACCAGAAGAAGGTGAATCACACAGTAAACTCTTATTCACCAAAGAAGATGCTAAAGGAAAATTCAAGGAAGATAAATGCGAACATTGTGGTCATGCAAATTCAAGTCAAGGACGTGATAAAGCTAAAAATTGGAAGACTTGGAGAAACAAAGAAACCAGGAGGTACCAACAAAACAAGAGCTATATAAGATGCTACAATTGCAATGATTTTGGACACCTCAAACACGAATGTCCAAAACTAAAAGAAAAGGAGGAAGCTCATCTAATACAATGTGAAAAAGTTGGACCAGTAATGCTATAAGCAAGACGCAATGAAGATGATCAAGACCCTACTGCAAAGTATTGAAGATAAATCAAAATTAAGGGGAGAATCTTGCAGAAAATCAGTATTTCAACATCTGTTTAGACCAATACACAAAAATTACAAAAACCACACCATTTCATTCATAGCCAATTCTTTAACATTAGACCAACTTGACCTTTACAACCATAGCTAATATCAAAATTAGGTCAAGTGGATACATACATACATTAGAAACAGTTACTTCAAGTCAAGCAAACATACATACATACATTACAAACAAAACCCAACTACCAAACAAAAAAAAATTTCAATTTTTTCAACTTTTTGTCTCTGATCCGAGCCATTTCTTGATGATTGTTGATGGATCTTAGTAATCCAGGTATAACTTGACAAGATCGTGCACACATTGGAGGATCAGCCCAAGTTACAAACCCACAGCTTATTGCTCTTGCACAGCAATAGAATCTTCTTCCAGGATTCGTTGAAGTCCATGATGTTCGAATGATTTTTGTTCGTGGGTTGTGTCTGGATCGATTGAAACAGAAATTAGGGTTTAGAGGTGAGTAATTGGGTTTTTATAAGGGGAAGATGAAAGACAAGACGAATTTACTAAAGTACCCTCACGTGTGTTTCACGTGAGGGTTACTTAACAGAAAAGTTGGATGGAGTTAGTTTTTAGGACTCAAATCATAACAAAAATAAAACACAAGCACTCAGAATGTTAAAAATGAAAATGTTGGACTCAAGTAGTTAAAATCAAGAAAACTCAGGGACTCAAAAAGGAATTTACTCAAGAACATATTTTGGGATTCAGTAATCATTTCCAGAACAGAAAGATCACAAATGATCAACGAATTCAGGCCCATAACCGTTTTTGAAGGATTCATCGGAAACCACAAAAATTCCGGCGACACTCCGGCGGTTTCAAAAAGATAAACGGTTAATAAGAATCCATCGTATAGCGGTCTAAGTCCCTATCTCTTAATCACTTATAGAATATCAGATACAAAATCGTTGTTTTTCAGAAATCAAAATCGAACGTTTTGATTATACTCTGTTTCTTACAAAATTTTGAAACAAATATTTTCTTATAGAAAATTTTCCTAGAAACCATTAACAGAAATTGTTTTAACAGGGCAACCAAAAAAAATCTTGATTCAAAAACAGATTTCGAAATCAATATCAAGAACAGATTCGGATTCTTGAATCCAAATAAAAACCAGTTTTGTATTCATACATATTCGGTTTTCGTAAGAGCATTTTTTTTAAATCTGATTTGGATCATCATATCATTACAAAAGTATTACAAGAATCACAAGTGAATTCAGTTTACTCAGATCATAAGGGATATTTTGGGTTAGTTTATATTTGCGGCGGTTTGACTCCGTAAAGTCAACAAACGGTTTAAAGGAAAACGTAAAACTGATATTTAAAACAAAAGTCAAATCGGAATTTATTATTTTTCCTGGAAGAGACGTTTTTTTAAATAAACCAAATTCTTTTAAAGAAAACATATGTTTTAAAATCAATAAAAAAATTTATATGATTTAGAAAATATTAAAAAAAAAAGGAAAAAAGGGAGGAACGGTTCTGATTTGCCCTGCAACCGAAGGACCAATTCCTAGAACAGTTGGTTTGATTTGTTTGACAACCGGAAAAACCCCGTTATTGGTTTTTATTTGTCCTGCAACCGAAAGCCCGTTACTGTTCTCGGCACGCAACAATTGGTTTGATTTATTAGACGACCGAAAGACCCAGTTAGTAGGTTTTGATTCGTCTTACAACCGAAGACCCCGTTATTGTTGTGTTAAAAAGGAATAGTTGGTTTTGATTCGTTATAAATGACCGAAAGGCCCCGTTACTATTCTCGGAAGTAAGGTTTTGATTCGCTACGCGACCGAAAAACCAGAAGAAGATAATTTGATCCGAAGTCACTCAGGCTGATATCAAATTAATCCAAAGCAAGGTTGATATTGATTTGATCCGAGGCTAGCAAAGTTGATATCAAATCGATCCGAAACCAAAGAAGTTAAAGTTACGTTAGTGTATTTACCAATATTGGAAAGAAGAAAAAGAAGACACGAACAATGACTAAGGAAGTCATAAGGGAAGAAGGAACGTCAATGACCTTCCAATGCCCAACTCTAAGTCCGACGAATTACACTATTTGGGCAGTAAAAGTTAGAGCAATCTTCAACGTACATGGAATTTGGGAAGCAATAGAACCAACAGGTGAACTCGATGCAAAGAAAAATGCCAAAGCTATTGCTTATCTTTATCAAGCCATGCCAGAAGAACTAGTATTTCAAGTCGCTCATCATACAAACGCTAAAGACATTTGGGAAGATTTGAAAGCAAGATATGTAGGAGCAGACAGAGTCAAAGAAGCAAGAATGCAAACACTCGAATCAGACTTTGAAGCTCTAAAGATGAAAGACTCAGAATCACTAGATGATTTTACCGGCAAAATTAGTAAACTTGTCTCACAAGCCAACAACCATGGATCTACAATTGATAACAAAAGACTAGTTCGGAAACTACTCAGTTCAGTACCAGAAAAGTACATCCAAATTGTTGCTGCAATCGAACAGTTTGCCGATCTTAATACTATGCCATTTCAAGAAGCTATCGGAAGATTAAAGGCATACGAAGAACGCATCAAGAAACCAGAAGAAGGTGAATCACACAGTAAACTCTTATTCACCAAAGAAGATGCTAAAGGAAAATTCAAGGAAGATAAATGCGAACATTGTGGTCATGCAAATTCAAGTCAAGGACGTGATAAAGCTAAAAATTGGAAGACTTGGAGAAACAAGGACAACAGGAGGTACCAACAAAACAAGAGCTATATAAGATGCTACAATTGCAATGAATTTGGACACCTCAAACACGAATGTCCAAAGCTAAAAGAAAACGAGGAAGCTCATCTAATTCAATGTGAAGAAGTTGGACCAGTAATGCTATAAGCAAGACGCAATGAAGATGATCAAGACCCTACTGCAAAGTATTGAAGATAAATCAAAATTAAGGGGGAGAATGTTAGCATATAATATTTGATTTATCCTAAAGTATATTATATATCCTAAGTCTAGAATAGAAATAAGTGAACCATTGTGTCACAAGGTAGTTATTAGCGGTTATGTTAGTTTGTGAAGGGTCACGTCGGTTCACTCACACCGATTAGTTATGTATAAATAGGGTTGAACATATCATTTGTAAATATGCATTTCACATTGTTATTCAATTCTCTCTAAATAAGATCCTGTGAAATCATCCCTGTGACAACATAACTGAAATAAAAGCACATATAGCAACTCCGATCCATGGGCCTTCAAGAATCAAACCCTCCAAACCTGGCTCTACAAACCCTGATGGTATATTACTTCCAGCACCAATTATATCAAATACAGCTTAGTAGTAATTATTAATTAATGTTACATTTTGCAAGAATCAACAGAACGCAATGCGTGAACTTTATGCGCTCAATACTCACACACATGCACAGAACATACATAGACACCATTTTATTCATTGGTGAATACATTACTTATAAGCTGAACAAAAACTAATTAATGATTTTGATTACCTCAAGGTAGCTATTTAATATTTTTTTTCTGCTAGATTACTGCCACGTTTGTCCATTGCCAGTTTTGGACAGTTTAAACATGAGACCGTTGGACGATTGTTGTAACCTAATGCCTTGAATTTAGATAAATCAACTGCTTCTGCCCAAACATAGTAATTGAATCTACTTCGAGGTCCATAATATGTGTCCTCGTCAACTAATGAAAGTTTTGGCAATGACTGAAGCCTCTTGCAGTTATTCAAACAAAGCACTCTCAGTTTTGAAAGGAGACCAATACTTGCAAGCAGCGAAACAAATTCATTTCCAGATAGATCCAAAGATATTAAGCAACATAACAACCCAATACCATCATGAATCACAGATAGATTGCAATAACTTAGAGTAACTTCTTTTAAACATGATGATAATATATCCAAACTGGGGTTTAAAAATCATCTCGTGTTGAAAGACAATGGGCATCTATTTAAATGCAGGAGTCTTAGTTTCTTTAAGCGATTAATAGAAGATGGAGGCTTTTCAATACATGTTCCACTGCCATCGAGATTCCTTAAATCACACATTTCCCCCAAGTTTTCTGGTATTTCTTGATTCTAGTTCCATCCACATACAGATGCTCCAAGCGTTTCATGTTCTTTCCAAACTCATGAATATATTGAAGTTTTGAGCAGCCAGAAAGAAGAAGTGCCTCAAGAGCTTCCATTTCCGTAGGAGTTTTTCCAAGGCTTTCAAGACAAGTACACCCTTTGAGATTCAAGTAACGTAGTCGATTCAGGAGAAGAACTGATGCATGTAGGCTTGTTAAATTTGCGCACCCTTCAAGATTTAGTTTCACAAGATTTGATGCTGATGTCAAGTCTGGAATTTTGGTCAAATATTTTGAGAAACTGAGGTTTATGGATCGTAGATTAGGCAACTCCTGTTATATGAGAGTGAAATTGTGAGAAATATACCTTGCAAATTATGACTGAAAAACTGTTAAGGGGTATATGGAGTTGTAGACAATTACTTACTAAATCTTTCTTCCAAAGTGTTTTCAGTTGGCTACAACACATTTCAAGTTCAAAAATGTGTTTTGGCTCAAATGTTGAGGGCAAAGACTTCAAGGAACATCCAAACCATTCAATAATTCTTAGAACATTGGAAAGACACTTAAGTCCTTTAAGGAAGTGTATATTATTAATTTTGAGAAATTTTAGTTTTGTCATCTTTGAGAAACATGTAGGATCAACTATGAAGCAATCATTCAGTTCACACTTATATGGCTCCTGGTTAATGACTTCAACAGTTTGCATTCCCTGGTATAAACAAGTGCAACAGTTAGTAATATAATTATTTCTCCCTTTGCTTGTTGGTGTGTCGCAAGTGTTAAAAGAGTTACTATTAGAAAGCGCTAAGAGCATTCAGATATTTTAATGAGAACACTTCCATGTAACTTCTAAATTTGACAAATATTTAGGATTTAAGTTTGCAAAATCAGAGATGTATTTTCTGGAAAGCCATCAAACTGACCTTTGGTTCGGATGAGAGAGTATCTACAATATCTTTGTGATACTTGATTGCAACAAACTTATGTGATTCCTTGCGAAGAATTTCCCAACACATTTGTTGCAAAAGATCATGCATCCACACATTATCTTCAAGATTGATAGTTATGAGACACTTGTTCTTAAGATCAGTAATTCCACACTCAGGGTACCACCCGATATTGGTGAGTATATCTTTTACCAAATCTTTGTTTCTCCCTTTCAAGAAACATGCAATATATATGAAGGCATCACGCTGATCTTTATCCAGTCTTGCATATACCACTTCAAGTCTTCCTAGAACTTCTTTCTCTGGATATTCTCTAAGCTTCTCCAACATCCCTTTCCAATAGTTTTGACCCTTCCCACATAACAGAGAACCATAAACATTAAGAGCTAACGGAAGTCCACCAGCAAGATTCACGATATCATCTGACAACTTTTCATAACCATGAGTAGGATGACTTTGCTTGAAGGCTGATTGAGAAAAGAGAGTAAGAGCTTCATCACCATTCATTTCTTCACACAAATATATTTCTTTCATTTCATAGTAATTTAGCAAGTCTTTGTTTGTTGTGGTTACTATGACTCTACTGCCAGGTCCAAACCACTCAAGGCCCCGGCTAAATAGGTCAACTGGTCAACATGATTCACATCATCCAATACTATGATAAGCTTGAAACCACGTAGCTTTGTCCCCAACAAAGTTTTTCCATGGATAACACTTTGAACACGAATTCTTTTCTCCATTAAAATGTCGTCAAGGAGTTTCTATTGTAGTTTGCATAGATCGGTACTATCATTTTGTTTGGAGATGTCCTTGATATTTTCAATGAGACTGCCTTTTTCAAAATTATTTTTAATGTTATTATAGACAGCTTCGGCTAAAGTAGTCTTACCGATTCCACTCATCCCACAAATCCCTATGATAAGAACATCACTAGAGTCCATTCTCAGTATTCCTTTCACTTCGTCCACTCGGGATTCGATTTCCACTAGACTATTAGGAAGATCTACCAGCATTGTATCAGGCAAGTCCCTTAAGATTTTGCCCACAATTTTACTTACGACTTCTGCTTCGTCCCTGAAGATAACCAGACAAGAGATCAAGTCAGTTGTTTTAAGATTCTTAAATCTACAACTTCTTGAAAATTACAGCCAGTGATACCGCTACCTGTTTTGTGTCATGTGCCATCCCGAGAGAGCTCCCACTTCTCTAAAAGCAGCTCTCCATGTTTCCACCTTTTGTGGTGCAGTTTCAGGATCGACTTCATGATCGGTAAATCCTTGTTTAAAACAGCTGCTTTGATGACGAACGTCAGAGGGAGACACGTGGTAACAAATAGGAATGACAATCAACTTGCCTCGTTTCATGCAATCAACAATTTTTGCAATTTCCTCTAAACACCATTTTAAAGTTGCAAAATCGCTGGATAAAACCACAATAGCAATTCTAGATGTTTCTATGGCCTCTAGGAGCTCGGAAGCAATGGGCTGCCAATCTCAAGTGTCTTGTCGTCTTTGTAGGTTTTAATGTTATTTCTTTTTAAGGCATCATATAAATGGCTGGTGAAACTTGTACGCGTGTCCTCCCCTCGGAAGCTCATGAAAACATCATAACGCTGTGATTCTGCTGTTGAAGATGATGCATATAGCTGCGTCTGTAGATCAATCTCAACATAATTAGGTACTACAAAATTACAGATGAATTTTGATATGCTAACTGACAGAAAATACTAGATTTTCTACACAATCAAAACGCGGAAAGGTGTTAGTTCTGTTAGCAACCACTAAATAATCGATCTTAGTATTTATCCAAACTATCATCGTAGAAGGGTGACTTGGATAGCAAAACAAATTAAAACTACTCTCATAATCATACATACGCGAACATTTTTGCAGATCTACATACAAAACTGATGTAAAATAGAGATGTGTGAAAACTTACCATGGAAGAAGGTGTAGCTGGTGTCGCCGGTGGGGAGAATCGGTGCATGATGTGAGCAAATAAAGTAGGTGGAAAATTGAAGTAATAAATACTCTATATTTATAAGGCCATAAAAGTTCTGGGGTCTCGACTATAACTTGAATGGAGGCAGAGCTGTACATGTTTGAGAAAACTAAATATTTAATAAACAACAGTAATTTAGATATTTTTGTTTTAAATAAATCATGTTAATTAGATATTTGTTATCTTCTCTGGTAGAAACTTGGGATTGCATCTCCTTATAACTGTATTTGCCAGCTCTACTTTTGACCACAGATTGCTTAAGTGCAAAGTTTTGGTTAGGTGTAAATTACTGCATCTGCAATAAACTGATTTCAAGTCATTTAGTGTATGTTTAACATCTTTACTTCAAATATGATCAGGGCAAGCTGGAATTTAGAACAAACCCAAGCTAGGGCGCGGGGCCCCTAAAAAATGGGGCCCCATAATTCGGGAGAGATCTTAATTACATTAATTGAGTGGCGGAAAATACGCTTATATTTTGAAGGCTTTAAATTTTGCATTGAACAGGCTTGATAGAAGTTGGACCATATGACACTCATTGTAGGTATTTCCTTAACAATTTAAATAATTTGATTCATTATTAAAGGAGTAACGCGTCAATCTATTAATATTGATTACTCAATACTAGGATCGTAATAAAAAAAATTGTAATAAGGGCCTCGATTTTAGAATTCGCTTTAAGCCCCCAAATAGGTTGAGCCGGCCCTGAATACAATGTACTCTTATTGGCAAAAATACATCATTTTCATGCAACTGACCTTCTGGCTCCATGCTGAATGAAACACCAAAATTGAACTTTTTCAGTTTTAACTTGAATCTACAATACTTCGAAGATCATCAGCTACCGTCCAATAAAAACCAACTGCATCTCTGCCTCTGTCACAATGTATTTAACATCGGAATAGTCATCAATATGGTGGACAGAAAAAACAGCACATATAGCCACTCTGAACAAGAGTACATTCTCAATACTCTTTTCACTTCATCCACATATAGCGACTCCATTCCCACTAGACTATTGCGAACATCTATTGGCATTGTAACAGGCAAGTCCCTTAAGATTTTGCTCACAATTTTCCTTAAGATACTTAAAGTGTTATGACTTATTCCAAATTACAGAGATAAATAATAAAACTAGTAAGAATGCTACCTGTTTTGTGTCATATGTGCCGTCCCAAGATCACCCCCACTTCTCTGAAAGCAGCTCTTGATGTTTTGTGTCTATGTGGAGATAGTAGATTTTGGACACACTATCAAAAAGCAGCAAATTAACAGGTGGTTTATACAGAGCTTTTTATAGTCATACCAAAAAAGTTAAATCACAATAATTGGGTATCCTTCCTATGCAGTATTATATAAATTGTCTGTAAACTACATGACCCCTTAAAAAGCAATGGCAAAACTAGAGCATAGGCAATCACCTGCTTCATCGGAAGCGCACAGGATTTTGACTGCATGGTTATATATAGATAATTTTGTAGTTTCACTTCAGTCAAATCTGGTTTACGACATAAACTGTAACTAACAAAAAGAAACGGTTGTTATGACAGAAAAAAAGGAAAAATCGAGGCATTAGTAAAGGAGATGAATGATAAAGAAAGGGAAGGAACTAGTTTGATATGTTATGCAGTGGATATATATAGTATGTATGGTGAAAACCATAGAAGTTAATGACTCTGTACTAGTTCCTATGAAGCATTTTGTCAACAGCTAAGCTGTAATGAAACAATTGTTTGAAATGGGTTGTTATACTTCTGTTAAGCATTTCGTCAAACAGGTGGTGTATATGTGATGTTAACTAAAAAAAACGAAAAAGTGACGTCCCTTAAGTCTAAAACACAACCGGAAAAGTTCCAACAATATATATCCTTGTTCGTTATTTCTTTTCGAAGGGGTTCAAAAGTGCTCAATTTAAGCTATTACGTACAGTCCATTTTGCTGATTTCAATATTACATGACTTCAAATTTACAGCTTATTATTATCCAAAACAAGATTTGAAGGGAAAGTTGCATCTAACGTTTATTAATCAAATAACGGTAACATATTTATAATATCATCATCTTTTGAAAGTCGATCAAAAGATTTAACATGCTCACTAGCCTTCCGTATACTATGGCTATACTGGTCAGCGTGGCTTCTCATTTTTTGAAGGGAAGATGACACTATATGAACGTTGTTCTCAAGTTTATCAATTACACTCGTCATATCCTTCTCGTTCTCTGCGGTAAAAGAGCTACACCGACCCATCTTACTCATCAAGTAATCTAGAACACCTTTGTTATCAATAAACTTGTAGATATGCAACTCACATTTAGGACGCGCCTTCGTTTTAAAACCGTCCATCCTCCATGAAATATTGCCCCTCACTATGAAAAAATGCCAACAGAGGTTCCCATATTGAAGTCAAACATCTCTGTCGCATCTGGTGTACAGAAACACCTAAATACCTAGCCATCATACAGATAACACCTGCAATTGTGATGCTTGTTTTTTTAGCCAACACCTTCATTCGCTTCGTCGTCTTCTTTTTCTTCAATGTATTGTCTATCTGAAAGTTGGATTCGTAAGAGATTTCTGTTTCGATGTAATGAAAAAGGTCAAATGTTCTACTACAGATAGACAAAAACATTCTGATAAATTTATCTGAAAATCCAAAACTTTGTGTAGCTTCGAGATCACTGAGCTGCTGAATCATCTCGTTATAACTGATATTGCGGCTCTACTTTTGACCACAATTTGCTCCAATGCCAACTTTACACTCAACCACCCATCATTTATGTCTTTCACTGACCGTATGAAATCCTTGTACAGTACTGAAGCTCCAAGGCTGATTACATAGTAACAATAAACATACTCTTTATTCTTCCATTCTTTATATTTACTTAAGACTTCAAAAAACTCTTGATTGATTCTAAATACGCCTTTGGTGATTTGGTAGATGGCATCCAAGGAACCTAGTTGATTTATGTCAGAAATGAAATCTATTATCTCACATACATGGTGATGGAGCTTCATATCATCGTCCACATAGAATCTGTAGTAGCTGCTACGATGTCTAGATGTTGATGCAAGGTCATATCGCTTGATACAACAATATTTCAGTTTTGTTCCATTTAAAAATATGAAAGTATAACTATTTTTCCATTTTGCATTGAATTAATCTGTAGTCGCTTGATGATATAATGTTCAAAGAAAGTTTTTATCAATTTAAAAATATGAATGTATAACTATTTTATGGTCTTGATTTATTTTTTGAATGAAAGATCTCAAGAGCGAACATACACATAGAATGTAACAATGTTATTGTCATACTTGATTATATAAATGAGTGATTCTAGATTAAATGTGTATATTGCATATAATTTAATATCAACCATTATTGATAAGATTGTATGCGCCATATGTGAAGAAATTTTTATGACGACGCAAGAGATGTCAAATAGCATATATTTTTATAAATTGTGGTTGATACAAGGAAAAAAAGTAATTTTACAAGCATATAAGGAAAAAAAAGTAAAACATGTATATGTATGTATGTATATCTATGCTATATTATCATGCATATACGGAAAAAAGTAATTTTACATAAATTGTGTTTGAGCGGTGTAGTGTGTGGTACAATACTTTAAAACATTTTGTTGACTTTTAAACCAACTTCCTCCCACGATTTTTAAACGGCCACCCCCTACTTTGTGTGTGTGTGTGTGTATCTATATATATATAGGGGGGGCGGTTATTCTACAAAGTAAAAGAAACGTGCGAAGGATGCGAAGGATCTTTGTACTTGATAATTACGTAATGATAATTACGTAATGTTTTTTATGTTCATGAAATCATTACGTAATTATCATTACGTAATTATCATGCACTTTGTACATGATAATTACGTAATGATAATTACGTAATGTTTTTGTATGATCATGAAGGCATTACGTAATTATCATTACGTAATTATCAGGTCATGAAGGCATTACGTAATTATCATTACGTAATTATCAAGTACAAAGTGATCCTTCGCATCCTTCGCACTTTGTATTACTTTGTATTTGAACCTGTCCCTATATATATATATATATAGAGAGAGAGAGAGAGAGACCTTAAGGTAACTAGTTAAATATTTTGGGCTAGATAGCTGCCATTTTTGTTCACTGCCAGTGTAGGACAGTTCAAACATGATACGGTTGGACAACTGTCGTAGCTTAATGCATGGAATCCAGGTACATCAACCTCTTCTGCCGAAATATAATAGTTGAATCTACTTCGAGGTCCATAATCCATGTCCTCATCTACTAATGAAAGTTTTGGTAGTGACTGTAGCTTCTTGCAACTATTCAAACAAAGCATTCTCAGTTTTGAAAGCTGACTGATGCTTTGTGGCAGCGAAACAAATTCATTTCCGGATAGATCCAAAGTTATTAAGCGACCCAACAAACCAATACCATCAGGAACCACATATAGATTGCAATAACTTAGATTAACATATTTTAAACCTGATGATAATGTATCCAGACTGTTGTATAAAAAGCATCTTGTGTTGAATGACAGTGGGCATCTACTTACATGCAGGAGTCTTAATTTCTTTAAGTGATTAATAGAAGATGGAAGCTCCTCAATAAAGGTTCCACTGGCATCAAGATACCTCAGATCACACATTTCCCCAAGTTTTCTGGTAATTTCTTGATTCTAGTTCCATCCACATACAAATGCTCTAAGCGCTTCATGTTCTTGCCAAACTCAGGAATATATTCAAGTTTTGAGCAGCCTGAAAGAAGGAGTGCCTCAAGAGCTTCCATTTCCATAGGAGTTCTGCCAAGGCTTTCAAGAGATGTACACCCTTTAAGATTCAAGTATAGTAATCGTTTCTGGAGAAGAACTGATCCATGTAGGCTTGTCAAACTCGCGCAGCCTTCAAGATTTAGTTTCACAAGATTCGATGCTGATGTCAAGTCCGGAATTTTGGTCAGATTCTTTGAGAAACTAAGGTTAATAGATAGCAAATTAGGCAACTCCTGTTGTAAGAAAGGGAAAGTGTGAGATTTCAACCTTGCAAATCATGATTGAATAACTGTTAATGAGATATACAAACTATTACTTACTAAATCTTTCTTCCAAAGTGTTTTAAGTTGGCTATAACACATTTTAAGTTCAAAAATGTATTTTGGCTCAAACGTTGAAGGCAAATACTTCAAGGAACATCCAAACCATTCAAGAATTCTTAAATCATTGGAAAGATGCTCAATTCCTTTAGGGAAGTGTATATTTCTAATTTTGAGAAACTTTAGTTTCATCATCTTTGAGAAACACATAGGATCAACTATGAAGCAATCGTCCAGTTCATCCTTATATGGCTCCTGGTTGATGACTTCAACAGTTTGCGTTCCCTGTTACAAATAAGCAAAACAGTTAGTGGTATAATTATTTCTCCCTATGCTTGTTTGTGCGTCACTAGTGTCAAAAGAGTTATAAAGTACTAAGAGTATTTAGAGATTAAAATGATATCAAACAAACCTTTGGTTTGGATGAAAGTGTATGTACAATATCTTTATAATACTTGATTGCAATGTGCTTATTTGATTCCTTGCGAAGAATTTCCCAACACATTTGTTGTAGCAGATCATGCATCCATACATTATCTTCAAGATTGATAGTAATGAGACACTTGTTTATAAGATCTGTAATTCCACACTCAGGATGCAAACCAATACTGGTTAGTATGTCATTTACCATATCTTTGTGTCTCCCTTTCAAGAAACATGCAATATATATGAAGGTATAACGCTGATCTCTATCCAGTCTTGCATATACTACTTCAAGTCTTCCAATAATTTCTTTCTCTGGATATTCTCTAAGTTTCTCCAACATTCCTTTCCAATAGTTTTCATCCTTCCCGTATAATAGAGAACCATAAACATTAAGAGCTAACGGAAGACCACCAGCAAGCTTCACAATATCATCAGACAACTTTTCATAACCGTGTGTAGGATGACCTTGCTTGAACGCTGATTGACAAAAGAGACTACGGGCTTCATCACCTTTCATTTCTTCACAAAAATATACTTCACTCATTTTACAGTAATTTAGCAAGTCTTTGTTTGTTGTGGTTACTATGATTCTGCTACCAGGTCCAAACCATTCAAGCCCCCAGCTAAATAGGTCAACTGATCAACATGATTAACATCATCCAATACGATGATAACTTTGAAAGCACGTAGCTTTGTCCCCAACAAAGTTTGTCCATGGATAACACTTTGAACACGGATACTTTTCTCGTTTAAAATGTCATCTAGGAGTTTCTGTTGTAACTTGCAGAGATCAGAACTATCATTTTGTTTGGAGATGTCCTTTATGTTTTCAATTAGACTACTTTTATCAAACTTCCTTTTAATGTCCTTATAGACGGCTTCAGCTAGAGTAGTCTTACCGATTCCACTCATCCCACAAATCCCTATAAAAAGAACTTCATTAGACTCCATTCTCGGTATTTCTTTTACTTCATCGACTCGTGACTCGATGCCCACTAGACCATTGGGAAGATCAATTGACATTGTATCAGGCAAGTCTCTCAAGATTTGGCTAATAATTTTACTTACAACTTCCGCTTCATCACTGCAGATAACCAGACATGAAAGTAGGTCAGTAGAAGAATCATGTCAGTTATGATTGGAAAAGAAAAGCTAGTAAGACTGCTACCTGTGTTGTGTAACGTGCAATCCCGAGAGAGCCCCCACTTCTCTGAAAGCAGCTCTCCATGCTTCCACCTTTTCCGGTGCAGTTTCAGGATCCACTTCATGATTAGCAAATCCTTGTACAAAACTGTTGTGTTGATGTCGCACGTCAGAAGGAGCGACATGGTAAAAAACAGGAATAACAATCAGCTTGTCTCGTTTCATGCGATCAGAAATCTTTGCAACTTCCTCCAAACACCATTTGGATGCTGCAAAATCGCTCGATAAAACCACAACAGCAATTCTAGACGTTTCTATGGCCTGTAGGAGCTTGGAAGCAATGGGCCTCCCAATCTCAAGTGTTTTGTCATCTTTGTAGGCTTTAATGTTATTTCGAGTTAAGGCATCATACAAATGGCTGGTGAAACCCATACGAGTGTCCTCCCCTCGGAAGCTAATGAAAACATCATAGCCATGCGATACAGTTGTTGAAGACGATGACATCATCTGTATAGCTCACGGTAATTAGGACATACTACATAATGTGGGATTTAATAGAGAGAATTTACATAAACATGCTATATTATTAAAGAATCATCCAAATACAAATGAAGGGGTATGGGGTTATTTATAGGTGGTGAAGGGGTGTGATACCCATTGGTAATGGTTCAGTAATAATTACCATAACCGCCACAACTTTAGGTTATATAACAATAATACTAATTACATACTAAACTTAGGATAAAACAAATATTATGTGTAACACATAAATCGTCGAAACACACTAAAGAAAGAACGGCTAATTAAAAGAGAGCTGTCTATATTCAATATCAAAAAGTTGGTTATCAAATAGGATTATAAACTATCAATATTCAAACACACATAACAAACATGGAATATTTGGTAACACAAACCAATCATCCAATTTTCTGAATTAGCTAACAAAACGAATCACGACTACTTTTACAATCATACATACATGAAAAACATAGCATATTAATAGAGATGTGCGTACGTATTTTGGTGTGTAAAAAAAAACTAACCATGGAAGTTGTAGCTGGTGTAATTCAGGGAGGATCCGTGCAAGGTATGGGGAAATCAAACAAAGTTTCATTTAAAGAAGCAATTGTATGCCTCGGATTGCTGGTTTGGAACCTGGAAATTTTATTCCTAATACCATGAAATTTGTCAGTTTTGTGGTGATGAATCATGACTGTGACTTGTTCGACAAAATGCCAAAGAGAGTTTAATATACTATTTTAGAGTAGGTAGACTTAACTTTGTCAGTATTGTGGTGTTGATCATGACTTTGTTGACGAAGTGCCACAAGGATAGGGCTGTTCACGAGCCGAGCCGATCTGAGCGGAGCTTTGCTCGTGCTTGGCTCATTTATAAACCGAACCGAGCGGAGCGGCTCGTTTACAATCGAGCCGAAAACCGAACGAGCATTCTTCGAGCGCAAATTTTCCGAGCCAGCGCCGAGCGAGAATCGAGCGGAGAGTAATATGGACGATCATAAAATTAGGATGTTTCCTTCTCATAGTTATCAAAAGCGACAGGCGCACTCAAAGCGTATAGGTCTCGCTTGGGGCCTAAGCGCACAAGGCGATGGCTTTTAACAACTATGTTCCTTCTATGTTTTCATTGTCGGGTGGCAACTAAGGTCGAAATGTCCAATGATAACACTAATATTGAGATCCTAGTATCCAAGGATGAGGCTTAGATTGAGGCTGGTGAAGTATGTCAGAAAACAGTTGTTGCATTGTGACGTAGGCGTGATATCAAGCGACAATTAGCGATGGACGATTAACAACATAAAGAAGTCAAGACTGTCACCTCATGACTTATTGTTTTACTATTAAATCTAGTGTTAAATTTTTTATTGAGTTAAGTGGGCTAGTTATATTTTGTTTGCATACACTGAGTCAAATCCAATAGAATGTTTTATATAAAGCCATAAATTTATTTGTAAATTGTGTGTATATTTATTATTAAATAAATAAAAATTTATTCGAGCCGAACCGAGCCGAGCATACATTTGCTCATGGTTGGCTCATTTACAAACCGAACCGAGCCGATTAGCTCATATACAACCAAGCAGAAGATCGAGCGAGCATTTTTCGAGCATTTTCCGAACGAGCCACGAGCGAGCGACGAGCGGCGAGCGATTTGAACAGCCCTACACAAGGAGGAAAAGATGTGCCTTTAAACAAATCCCGAAAAACAATCTATACTTATAAATTCTTAAAAATCCTTATAAATCCTTAGAAACCTCATTTTACCTCCAACCACACAATTACAAACATCTTCACATATATCATCACCCATTTTTTCTTTAAATTTAATTACTTGATTTAATTAAATGTATTTAAATAATTAACTATGTATGGCTTCTTGGTACGTATAATTAAATAAAGAATGAACGTTATAAAATATGAATTTAATGGGCACAATAACCCAAATTCTTTGGCCCTTGCAGAAAGATTTGTCATTAAATACGGATAACATTTATTGCGCCTACAATCTTAGACATTTCCACATCACTTTCGGGCGCATTAAAGAGAGCCTTACAACCACAGGAGAGTCATAAATGACATAAGAAACTTGACGTGTCAGAGATAGACCAACAATGCATATTTGATGTGATTAATGATGTCATTAATCTGCTTAAAATGTTTAAGAAAATATGTGGACCACTTTAATTTAGCACTGTTGAGCTCAACAGCATTTGTTTGTTAATCTTGATTAACGAGCAGTTGTTTAGAGTAATAATTGAGCTCACCTCTTAATAAGCAGACGTTGTTGAGCATCTGTTTTCAGTTGTTAAGTTGCCGAAGTTTGAACTTTTAAGAGGAAAGTTTTATATTAACATAGGAAAGCGTGGTTCATTAATTATGTTGCACGTATAATCATATCTAAGACTATGTGTAGTGGAGGTTAAATTTAAGGCACCAAATGTGGCAAATTGCGACATGTGGCAATCTAGTCAGCATGGGGGGCCTTAAAAGGAAATGGGTGTAGTCGGAGGCTTAAATTTAAGGCCCCAATTATTATTTTATTTAAAAAACAAATCTGAAAACCTCTCATCCACCTAACCTTCTTCTTCTTCATCATCTCTCACACACATAACCCCCCCCCCCCCCGCCCGACCCACCAATCACCATCACGACCGTGCAGGGCCACCCTGACTCGGCAACACAAGCTGCACTGCCAGTGCAACAGGCAGTGCGACTCAAAGTTATCGGGAACATTGATCAGCACTACCGTGCAGTAGCCGTGCGACCTGTTTTCTCGGCTGCACTGCCAGTGCACAAGGAAGTGCATCCATGGTTCTCGAGACCTCCTGATCAGCACAACCGTGCAGGATTTATGCACGACCGTGCAACCCCCAAGATATTTTCAGAGACCACCAGCTCACTTTCCTGTCACATCAAAAAGCTAAAGTGCACGGCAATGCGCCACGTGTGCACGACCGTGCGAGAGTTCAAGACTTGCTTTAAAAATAGAGCAGAACCTCCTGATCAGGTATTTGGTATTTTTCTGGGTGATCTGAGGCGATTTCTAAACCTGTGGAAGTGCTAAGAAGCCGTTTAACAAGCTCAGGAGGCGATCCGAATCATCTATCATCATCCAATCCATCACATTTGCATTTTTATGGTTTGATCTATAAACTTATTTCTTGTTCAAATCTAATTTTGTATGCTTAAATGTGATGTTTATGTTATAGATTGTACACCTACGGTAAAAACAATAGTATTTTGTTTGTAGAAACAATCATTTGTATGTAAATCATGTTTTGTATGAATTTGGTGTTTTTCATGTTTAATCTTGATGATCATATTGCAACCTTGTTTCATTGTTGTTGGATTTGTAGTTATGTTTGAATGACTTTGATGATTATCATTTGTGTTAGTCGGATACATGTTGAAAAACCGTCCGTTTAATCGATCGGTAGTAGACTAGTTAACTTGTTAATAAGTTTACACCATGAATCTGTAACCGGGTATTGGTTTGGTTCAAGTCAGTCGAATAGTGATTAGAAATGCTTATCGGCACGTAAAAGGGTCTAAAAAGCTTAATGGTGTTGTTACTGATCTTTGACACGGTTGTTGATCTTTGTGAGTTATTTTGGTCAAAATGACGATCTTAGTAGATTTGTGTTTAAAGTTGGTAAAATAAGTAGGTTGTGATATGCTCTACTTTATGCTAGTCTCGGTGGTTGTATTGTGTATTCAATATTGCTTTGTGTATTCAATATTGCTTTCCTTGATTAGTGAGGTTAGAAAACTCTTAACGGATGACTAACTTATCTTTAGAAGATTTGCATGAGATTATATCAGTTGCTCGCTAATGAACAATTTGAGGTGGTTAACGTGTGTTTATCGTGTTAGCTTTCCGTATAGTTGTCATGTTAGGATTCCTGAAAGGGATACTAATTGTCTGAAAATGGGAATGTTGATCACATGCCTTTATATCATATGATATGTAGATGACATGCTAGGATTGGTATTGTATTGTCTTTATAATTATATTTTGTATTTGGAGTCTTACATATGTTAATTTAGTGTTTTAGAATTAATTTAGTTAAACAAACTTCCAACTATCTTTTTACTGGTGAATCGGGGATAGAGTTTTAGTACTATTCTGTCCGCTTGCGTCCATGGATCGATATCTGGTCCTTATCTCAGCTTACTACATATATGACAGGGTACAGTTGCCTTTTTGTGTGTGTTTTAATGTTAAGGTCTAAACCATTTTTATAAATATTAAAACCAACCGTGTGTTAAAATCAATGCTAAATTATGTTACTGTCCCACACGTCAACTCGTGACTCGATTCCCACAATACTATTGGGAAGATCTATTGACATTGTATCAGGCAAGTCCCTCAAGATTTGGCTAACAATTTTACTTACAACTTCCGCTTCATCACTACAGATAACCAGACATGAGAGTAGGTCAGTAGAAGAATCATGTCAGTTATGATTGGAAAAGAGAAGCTACTAAGAATGATACATGTGTTGTGTCACGTGCAATCCCGAGAGAGCCCCCACTTCTCTGAAAGCAGCTCTCCATGCTTCCACCTTTTCCGGTGCAATTCAAGGATCCACTTCATGATTAGCAAATCCTTGTACAAAATTGTTGCGTTGATATCGCACGTTAGAAGGAGCCACGTGGTAAAAAACAGATTAGATATAGGTTTTGGCTTCATCAATCCAGAGGGAGATTGTTGGGTCAAAGAGGATTGATAAGCATTTCATCCTTAGTCTAATATCCTCTCTGTAACTTTTGTTAATAGACAAAGTGATGAAGAAGTAAGGGAAAGTTCTGAATTAATAACAGATATATAGACCAACAAATGCAGAAAAATAATTATCGAAACATATTTTTCTCAATTAATAACAGAAATAACATGCTCTCATTGATCATTTCAGGTCTAATCTGAAAACATAATCTCATATCACATAATCAATATTTTTGTAGTAGACAGAAACAAAATGATAGGTACAAAACAACAACAAATAAGTTACATATGATCACTATAAACATATGTCAAATAATATGTTTATGGAACCCCTCTCTCTCTCTCTCTCTCTCTCTCAGACACACATACATACATCTCCTTTAGGGTTGGTCCTGAGCATGGGCCGGGTGGTCACCGGCTCAGGGCTCGACCCTCAAACGGGCCTGAACATTTTTTAAAAATATACATATATATATATATATATATAGGGTAGGGTTCCTGTAGGAAAATTGGTTTGTGTGAGAAGTGTAGGAAGGATTAAAAATTGATATGTATGCATCATTTTTTTGGACGTATTCATGATGTTTTGGATTGTTTTGCTTAGAAAAACAACAAACATAACAATTAATAACCGAAAACAATGTATTCTAGGCTTAAAACTTAAAACACTATGTCAATAAACACTTTAGCAGAGTGTTTTAAGTAATTACTAGGGTGTTTTATCTGGAATTAAATTTAATGACTATAATACATTGGATTGTGTTTTAAATTTTTGTATATTGTTATGTTAAGTGTTTTTCAAGCCAAGACAACCCAAAACATTATTCCAAAATCAAAAACATGATGGCTACATGTCAATTCTTAATCCTTCCTACACTTCTCACACAAAACCAATTTTCCTACAGGATCCTCTACCTATATATATATATTAAATTCTATATTTAGGATATATATTTATGTTTTATAAATTAAACTGTTGTTAGTGGAGTTGGAAAAAACATGCTAATTTAATATAGAGGTATCAAGGTCAATACTTAGCCCTAGCACTATATTTTTTTTTTTTTAAATTCATTCCTCTTTACAAAATTTTAGGCCCAAATTTTTTCGCTAAGACCCAAATTTTTTATAGTATTCTCCAAGACGGCCCTTATCTCCTTCATATATATTTTCTCCTCTGTTTTTTTGCTTTATTTACATCAGACAATTAGTGTCTTCTCTTGTTTCAGTAAAACACAGATACATTAAAAAAATAATAATAACAATAACCTCTTAAATGAGCAAAACTATACACTATAACATGGCTCATCATGAGTATTTTAGCTACTTTTATTTACCTAGTAAATAAATACCCAGAACACAAAATCAAATCTTTAGAAGAAAAATCTAATTATTAATTAATTATAAATATTTCAAACCCATGAATAACTTACCGGTTTGGATGGAACTTCGAATCACAAAACAAACAATTGAGGTCTTAATAAGCTTTCGATTAATCGATGTACGGAACAAAGAATTGACGGGGAAAAAAGCTGATTATATATATATATATATATCACATTCAAAGGTGATCACTTCTCACTGGTCAAACACTCCATTCTTTCAACATCTTTCAAAAGAAAAGCAGAAGTGATACCTAGAATGAAGTCGCAAGTTTCTGTCCGTGAGTGCTTTTCGTCTGTCAGTGTGACAGGGAAAGTAAGCATGCCCAAAGGAATAATCATTTCATGAATAAAACCTGAGATAGGTTCCGACACTGGGACTATTCGGGCTTTATCTTCCTCATCCAGTTGGTTAAAGCATTGCTGGTATATTATATTCGTATTGTTGTCGTTATCTAAGAACATATACCGTGTACGGTAGTGTCCAACGACCCCTGTAATGATCAACGGGGCAGTTGAAGAAGATCCATCCTTTACCTTTGGAATGATAACGTCTGCTTCTTTCCATGAGTCATCATTAATGATAGTGAAAGCTCTCTTGTTCTGATATCCGCGTTGAGTCATATTGCAATGCTGGCGCGAACTGTGATGAATGTGGTGTGTGTTAAGGTTGCGGATCTTCTTTTGGGAGGATTCCCCCGCGTCTGCATTTTCTCGTTTGTTTTTCCGCATATTCTTGATGAGATGAGACAGCTGTCCGGATTTAATTGCATTTTTGATCTCCATCTTGAGACTGTAGCAATTGTCCGTTAAATGACCGTAATCGCCATAGTAATCACAATATTTTGAATTATCCACATTCTTCCTGTCATGGCTCAATTCCCTTGGCTTTGGGAATTGGATTTGCTCAGTTTTTAAGACCTGGGACGGTGTCTTGGACAACGGGGTCCAATCGTAATTCTTCTTAGAGTGCCCTCTCTGATCACGTGAATTCTTGGAGTTCAAATAGTTGCGCGCATCTTGCGCAGAAGAATACTTGCCTTCTTCAGTTGTGCCCGAGATTCTGGACCACACAGACTATTTTCCTTTCCCTTTATTATTGGATTCCGCATAGTGACTGTTGTTATGGTGAAAATCTCTCGCGTGCTGAAAAGAGCGTTTAGACGACGCGTATGTCTTTGCAGCTTCAATTAATTCATCCCAGGAAGTAGGAATGCCATCCTTGCCAATGAGGCATTTCATCAACTCCTCGCTGCAGACGCCCTGTATGAATGCCACACGAGTGAGTTCTTCTCCACATCCCAGTTGGAGAGCCACTTTGTTGTAACGAACTATGTAATCTTCGATCGTTTCATTCTCGTTCCGCGTACATAGCAAAATGTGTGCTTTGTCCTTCTTATGCTTTCGGAGATGTGAAAAGTGATTTTTGAATTTTCTGATTAAATCATCAAAATCAACCAGACTTCCCACAGGCAGGTTTTCGTACCAAACTCTAGCTGCGCCTCTCAGGGTTTGAGCAAACAAGTGACACCAAGCCTGAACGGGCCAGGGTTTGGAACTGCCTGCGCAATCAAAAGCATGCAAGTGATCGTCCGGGTCGCGCAAACCGTAATACTTCCCTATGCTGCTTGGAAGTTTTCACTCTTGAGGCATGGGGGCCAAAGCAATGCGCGTGCAAAACTTTGATCTCTCTGCAAAGGTTTTAGGCCTGTAAGGTTTATAGATATCTTCATCCGGACGTGTGTGGTTGCTGGAAACCGACTTTGAGTGCTGTTTGAAGCTTGATTCGTACTGAACCTCGTCTTTAGAGTCATAGCCGTCAGGTTCCTCGTCCAGGTTGGCGTGGTCCTAATCGTGAGTATTTCTACCACGATCTCCACCACGTACCACTTGACGAGGCCCTTTTTAACGATGACCATTGTTATTCCTAGGAGGTGTCTCCTGGTCATCTTCTTGGGTGCCATAACTCAGAGCTTTTTGAGTTTCTCGCTTAGCTTTTTCCAGAACCATCTTCTGATATGTCGCCACATTCTTGGCATTATGTCTGGCTAGCCATTCATCTAGATCTACCGGCAATTGATCAATGTTTTTCTTTTGGCCGACTGCTACCCCACCTCTGGATGCAAACTCAAACAGGAGAGTTGGTGACTTATGAGTCACCTTTTTCGTCACAGTGTTTGCTGTAACAGCATCGACGTGAACTTCGATTGTGGCATCCACATTGTTTGGGGTTTCTCCAGGCGACAACTCCATAAGAACCAGTCTGAAAGATGAAAACCGACAGTGATGCCGCCAATGAAGAAACAAATAGTCTTACCTCCTAATTAGGATTATAGGACTATTCCTTCCATAGAGATTAACCTTCACTAGTAACTTTAGGGTACTGGAATAACCTGCAAACAAGATGAACTTGGGGTAGGGAGACGACTACAAGATGTAGTTGTTTATAACAAAAACGTGCTTGAATGGGGAAACAGTCTATGATAGCTTTTCGGGTCAGCAAAAATTGTCCTATTAGGGGTGTTACCCCTTATATAGAGTAGGACATATGCCACTATTACCCAAAACCCTAATCGTGATGGGCCAGGCCCGATTAGGGTTGTCTCCACTACCCTAGGCTATATTAGTAAAGTAGTTAAGGAGGACTATAATTAAGGAAATATTGGAACGGTTACCGCTTTTACCGTCCTGCGCATATGATCTCCCGTGATTGTAGGATGGAAGTAGACGTGTTGATCTCTGCGCAACAAGGTGTTGATTGCGTGGGGTTTTCCTTTCGCGCAAGTCTGGGCTTGGGTTGGGCTTAACCGCGTGGTGGTTTAGTGCCCAATCCCATCAAGCACTGATCGATTTGATTTCTAGGGTTTGAGCTAAGAGAGATGGAGGGGGGGGAGAATATCTAGCTTCATAGCTTGGATTCAGTTGCACCAATCGATTTGATCAAAACCCTAATGTTAACCTTAATCTTGATCTAAATCTGTGTGTGTAAAAAGAGAATTGAGAGATTTTATATAAGAGAGAGAACTTTGAATTTTTATTTAGAGAGGGGTTTATTGAGAGAGAAAGAGAACAGATGTATATATTATCTGAGAGAGAGTACATTTATATTTGTGTTAGAGTTTTGATTTTGAAATTTAAAATTGGAGATCAAATCTACTCAACAGATGCTATAAGATCTGTATTTTGAGCTCAACAGATATTTTTCTAGGCAACAGATGTTAGAAGGAATCTTTAATAAGTGGCCCACATATTATCTCTATGACATGTTTCTTAATGAGAGGGTGAATAAAATTGAAGTTGGATTAAACAATTGATAAATGACACAAATGAGTTTTATTTATTAGGAAGTAGACCTGGCAATTTCAACCCATCTAGTTGAGTTTGGGTTTTTTTGGGTTTAAAATTTGACCTCGTGGGTTGAAATGGGTTTAGTATATATAATTTTCAAAGGGGTTAGGATGGGTAATTTTAATTGTAGGAAATAAGTAAGTGGGTCAGGATGGGTAAGTCAAAAAAACAAATGGGTCAGGATGGGTATTTTTAGATAACCATATACAAATCTAAATTAAAATTCACCCAACACCAAAAGTGTTGATGCCTCATGGAAAAATGTCATTAAAAACAAAAAATTATATCTTTTGCATTTGTTGATAACCCCAGTCTATTCGAAATCGTTCGGTCGTTAATGGACGACCAGGTCAAAACAACACGGGTCGTTAACGAGACCGATCTCATCGAAACGGTTTGAGTCGTTAGCGGGCTTGAACGAGTCGAAACGATCTGTGTTGTTGACCGGCCCGTTCGGGTCGAAGTGGTCTGGTTGTTGACGGGCCCGGTCGGGTCGAAACGGTCCGGTCGTTACCGGGTCCGGTCGGGTCGAAACAGTCTGGGTCACTAACGGACGGGTCAGGTTGAAACGGTCAGCGTCGCTAACGGGCCCGGTCGGGTCGATACGGGCCGGGTCACTACGAGACGAGTAAGGTTGAAACGGTCTTGGTCGTTATCGGGCCAGATCGGGTCAAAACGGTCCGGGTCGCTATGGGACGGGTCAGCTTGAAATGGTCTGGGTCGTTACCGTGCCCGGTCGGGTCAAAACGGTCCGGGTCGGTACCGGGGCCCGGTCGGATCGAAACGGTACGGGTCACTACGGGACGAGTTAGGTTGAAACTGTTCGGGTCGTTACTGGGCCCGACCGGGTCAAAACGGTCCGGGTCGCTACGGGACGAATCAAGTTGAAATGGTCTGGGTCGTTTCCGGGCCTGGTCGGGTCGAAACGGTCCGGTCGTACCGGGCCCGGCTGGGTCGAAACGGTCCGGGTCGCTACGGGACGGGTCAGGTTGAAAACGGCCTGGGTCGTTACCTGGCCCGGTCGGGTCGAAACAGTCCGGGTTGTCACCGGGCCCGGCCCAGTCCGAAATGGTCCGGGTCGGTAACGGACCCGGTCGTTGACGAGCCAGATCAAGTCGAAATGAACTGGATCGCAAACGGGCCTGACCGGGTCGAAACGAGTCCGGTCGTTGACGGGCCAGGTGAAGTCAAAACTGTCCGATAACGAGCACGATCGGGTCGAAACAGTCCGGGTTGTTAACCGGCCCGGTTCGAAATGAAATATATCGGATCCCTTAAAATTTTATTTTTACATTTATTTTTTTTATTTAATTATTTTTTAACTTTTTTTAAATTTTTTAAATTTTTATTGTTATTTTAATTTTAAAAAAATAATCTATTCTGATGTGAACATATCCTAATCCAAACTCATCCTGACCTAACCCATCGTAACCCATTTTTTTAATTTACCCATCTTGACCCAAACCATCCTAACCCAAACCTATCCTGACCCAACAACCAAACCAACCCAACTTACCCATTTTGCCATCCCTATTAGGAAGTATAGATATAGATTACCATCATCAGTCTACATATGTGAAACTCCTTGATAGATATCAGAGTAGGCTACAGATGATATTTTAAAATGCAATTGAAACAACAGAAAATATATGAAAGATCTAAAGCCCGTTTGTGATTCAGAAATTACCACACAAACAAGCATTAGGCCGATGATATCCAACCGAAGATATAGATAAACCACTACAGTTAGAGAATCGGTCTAAGAACACCACCCAACGTGTCACCATTGGGCTAGCATAGACATTTTGAACTTAACTCATAATCCAATGAGATAAATTAACACAACACATTTTTAATTCTCAAACTCACTGATTCTTTCTAGATTTATTGAATGTTAAATACAACACACATAATTAGAGAGAAATAAACAAACTGCAACAAACATGGGCTCATGCAAATAATGAAAAGAAACACACAAAATAAGTAACAAAAACATTAGTTGAAATAAACGTGGCTTCAAGGATAACTACTGTAGTTGCTTGTGTTTGGTTGCTTCCAAGCGACCCAAATAATCACCAGCTCATGGAATACCAGAAAGTCCTAAACACAAATCGAACCCATCGACCCATCTTCTTTCAAACGTGTACCCATTTCAGATTTTGGGATGGCTTCATTGCTATAATTCTACACATAGTTACATCTAACTTTTATCAAATAAAGACAACAAGGATATAATGTTATCATTTTTGGAAAGTCGAGAAAAAGATTTAATGTGCTTCTTCATCTTCCGTATATCATGACTGTAATGATCAGCATTGCTACTCATCTCTTGAATGGTAGATGACACCTTATGGATGTTGTTATTGAGCTTATCAATTACACTCTTCATCTCCTCCTCATTCTCTTTGGTAAAACAACTAGACCAAGCCATCTTGTTCATCAATTTTTGTAGCAGATTTCCATTGTCACAAAAATCTGAGATCTGCAACTCACAGGTAGAATGTGTCTTCATTTTAAACTGTCCATTCTTCATGTGTTTCTTATCTGTAAAAGCTTGGATCAAATGCAGAAACAGAGAACTCATATTCTTTTGTTTCATAGCTTCTAGAAGTTCATAATCACCCATGTATGCTGCCACTGTACACAGAACACCAGTTATGATGATTACTGGTTTAGCCAACACCTTTTCCACTGAGGAACACTTGTAATATTGCACACGGAAAGCTATGTTAAAAACATCCATAATATCGACTGTTCGACAAAAAATACACTCAACCATTTTGATAAACTTATCAGAAAATTCAACACTTTTAGCAGCTTCAAGATCATCGAGCTGCTGTAGCATCTCTTGGTAACTGTAACTATCAGCTCTACTTTTGACCACAATGTGCTCCAGTGCCAACTTTACACTCAACCACCCATCATTTATGTTTTTCACTGACCCATTGAAATCTTTGTAAAGTGCGCAGGATCCAATGCTGATTACATAGTAATCATATATACTAGTTGCATAATCCTTTAAGTATTTGATATATTCTTGTTTGATTTCAAGTAGACCTCTAGTGATTAGGTAGATGGCATCCAAAGAACCTTGTTGTCTTCCATGGTCGAAAATGAAATCTACTATCTTATGGATATGGTGATCCATGTACGTATAGTTTTTACAAGCCTCTACATGGCGTTCGTACTTCTCTGGGTACACATTTGAAATATTCATCATATAGTACGCCACTCTGCCCATTGAGTCCTTATGTTGCTTCAGGTGCAGCATGTATTCCTTATGTATAAAGCGGATACCAAATTTGGTAACCTGTATATTACCATCTGCAATAAATTGATTCAAATTCATTTAGTCTACATTAAACATCTTTAGTTCCAATATTTTTTTTACAACTTACTATAAGGGCACAGAGTTATTTGATTAAATCGATTGCATTTTTACTAGGGCTGACAATGAGTAACCTGTATAAAACACGATTAGACGTGTTAACTGAAAGGTACACTGTGTGATTTTTTTACTTTTTTTTTAATAATTAGAATTATGAGGCTATGATCCATCATTTCTCTTTTGTAGTAAATAAAACATAAAACTGCGTTATAAACATGGGATATAAAAAAAGTAAAACGAGTCGTGTTCATGTTTAGAACTTGTGTTATTCGCGTCGTCAGAGATCTGTTAAACCCGTCAAGACACGATTTGCCAGCCCTAATTTTTACACACTATACATCATCAAATACAGAGGCTAAATATAGCCAAATACAAGTCTAAGAACAGAAATTCTAGGAGTATTAAGCTATTGTTACCATAATATTTTGAACTAATTAATTTAAATTTAACACTAGTTTGACTTTACTTTTGAATCTTGGAAGGGTACAGTGTCATATCCAGGAACAATTTCCAGGGAGTTCTTTTCGTAGAATTTCACTGATTTTCACTAATTTTTCAATTTTTTTTCCACTAATTTTTTCCTTTTTTTTTTCCAAACTGAGGGCCCAAGAACCCCCTGGATCCGCCCCTGGAAGGGCATATTTGTAATACTTACTAGCACAAACATACCATTTTCATGTGACTGACCTTCTGGCTCCACACTAAATGAAACAATGAAATTGCTTTTTTGACTTGAACCTGGAATTCTTTGAAGATCGTCAACTACCGTCCAATAAAAAACCAATTGTGTCTCTGAATCTGCCACCAAGAAGTGTACCGGGACGGGAATTTTCGAATGTTTTTCCCCAAGATGAATATGAGCTGTTACCATGCATTTAGCTTCCATATGGCTGTCAATATGGTGGACAGAAATAACAGCACATATAGCAACTGCGATCCATGGGTCTTCAAGAATCAAACCCCAAAACCTGGCTGCACAAACCCTGATGGAATTTCACTTCCAGCACCAACTATCTCAAATACAGCTTCAGGTGTCATCCAATATTTCGTTCGCAACTACAAAATTGATAAATTTGAGTGTTCAGTAAAAACTAGTTAATGATTTTGATTATCCAGCGGATTGTGTGTGGAGAGACAGAGAGAGATGATGGACTGACACATTTTATTCACTAGTGACTACATTACTTATCAACTGAACAAAAACTAGTTAATGATTTTGATTATCCAGCGGATTGTATGTGTGTGGAGAGAGAGACGACAGACCTCAAGGTAATTATTTAATACTTTTTCTGCTAGATAACTGCCACGTTTGTCCACTGCAAGTTTGGGACAATTCAAACATGATACGGTTGGATAATGTAGCTTGGTGCATGGAATTTAGATACATCAACTCCTTCTGCGGAAACATAGTAATTGAATCTACTTCGTGGTCCATAATTCATGTCCTCATCCCGTAAGGAAAGTTTTGGAAATGAATGAAGCCTCTTACAATTATTCAAGCAAAGCATTCTTAGTTTTGAAAGGAGACCAATACTTGCCGGAAGCGAAACAAATTCATTTCCAGATAGATCCAAAGTTATTGACACAACAAACCAATACCATTGGGAACGACAGATAGGTTGCAATAGCTTAGATCAACTTCTTTTAAACCAGATGACAATGTATCCAAACTGGTGTTTAAAAAGCATCCTGTTTTGAATGACAGCCAGCATCTAGTTACATGCAGGAGTCTTAGTTTTTTCAAACACCAAATATAAGATGGAAGCTCTTCAATAAAGGATCGACTGCCGTCAAGATACCTTAAATCACACATTTCCTTCAAGTTTTCTGGTAATTTCTTAATTCTAGTTCCATCCACATAGAGATGCTCCAAGCGCTTCATGTTCTTTCCAAAATCAGGGATATTTACAAGCTTTGAGTATCCAGAAAAAAGAAGAGCTTCAAGAGCTTCCATTTCCATACTACTTCTGCCAAGGCTTTCAAGACATGTACACCCTTTGAGATTCAAGTAACGTAGTCGTTTCAAATGAAGAACTGATGCGTGTAGGCTAGTTAAATTTGCGCACCCTTCAAGATTTAGTTTCACAAGATTTGATGCTGATGTCAAGTCTGGAATTTTGGTCAAATATTTTGAGAAACTGAGGTTTATGGATCGTAGATTAGGCAGCTCCTGTTGTAAGAGAGGGACGTTGTGAGATTTCTTCTTTGCAAATCATGACTGAAAAGCTATTAATGAGAGATATAGAGACAATTACTTACTAAATCATTCCTCCAAAGTGTTTTAAGTTGGCTAGAACACATTTCAAGTTCATAAATGTGTTTTGGTTCAACCATTGAAGGAAAGGACTTCAAAGAACATTCAAACCATTCAAGAATTCTTAAATCATTGGAAAGATACTTAAGTCCTTTAGGGAAGTGCACATTACTAATTCTAAGAAATTTTAGTTTCTTCGTCTTTGAGAAACATGTTGGATCTATGAAACGATCATACACTTCACCCATATATGGCTCCTGATTAATGATTTCAACATATTGTGTTCCCTGGTGTAAACAAGCACAACAGTTAGTAATATAGTTATTTCTCCATCTGCTATAAAAGTTTACGTGTTGGTGAGTTACAAGCGTCAAAAGAGTTTCTATTTCAAGTTTTAGTAAATAATGTTTTTTAAACATGTTTCCATTTTACATTAAAATTAAGGATTACAACATTAGTATACTAAAGCTTAAATGAGAACAATTCCATGTCAAATTATTTAATGTACTGTATTCTATGGAAAGCCATTATACAAACCTTTGAGTTGGATGAGAGTATATCTACAATATCTTTATGATACCTGATTGCAATGGGCTTATTTGATTCCTTACGAAGCATTTCCCAACACATTTGTTGCAGCAAATCATGCATCCACACATTATCTTCAAGATTGATGGTTATGAGACACTTGTTCATAAGATCAGCTATTCCACACTCAGAGTACAAGCCAATACTATTTAGTATATCTTTTACCAAATCTCTGTTTCTCCCTTTCAAGAAACATGCAATATATATGAATGCATCACGCTGATCTCTATCCAGTCTTGCATATACTACTTCAAGTCTTCCAAGAACTTCTTTCTCTGGATATTCTTTAAGTTTCTTTAACATATATTGCCAATACTTTTCATCCTTTCCACATAATAAAGAACCATAAACATTAAGAGCTAACGAAAGGCCGCTAGCAAACTTCACAATATCATTAGACAACTTTTCATAACCATGTGCAGGATGGCTTTGTTTGAAGGCTGACTGACAAAAGAGACTAAGAGCTTCATCTGCCATCATTTCTTCACACAAATACATTTCATTTATTTGATGTTGATTCAGCAAGTCTCTGTTTGTTGTGGTTACTATGCTTCTGGTGCCAGGTCCAAACCATTCAGGCCCCCAGCTAAATAAGTTAGCTAGCCAACATGATTTACATCATCCAAAACAATTATAACCTTCAAACCACGTAGCTTTGTCCCCAACAAAGTCTGTCCATGTTTCACACTTTGAACAGGAATGCTTTTAAACCTCAAAAGGTCATCAAGGAGTTTCTGTTGTAATTTGCATAAATCAGTGCTATCGTTTTGTTTGGAAATATCCTTGATGTTTTCAATGAAGCTACTTCTTTCAAACTTATCTTTAATGTCCTTATAGACAGCTTCAGCTAGAGTAGTCTTACCGATTCCACTCATCCCACAAATCCCTACAAAAAGAACGTCACTCGAGTTTGCTCTCAAAATCCTTTTCACTTCATCCACTCGTGACTCGATTCCCACCAGATTATTGGGAAGATCTATTGGCAACGTATCCTGCATATACCTTAAGATTCTTCTCACAATTTCACTTACGACTTCCACTTCATCCCTGCACATAGTAAAACATGAAAGTAGGGACAACAAGTAACTTTAAATGGAAGGTTAGTAAGACTCGTACCTGTGTTGTGTCACATGCAAACCCGAGATAGCCCCCACTTCTCTGAAAGCAGCTCTCCATGTTTCCACCTTCTGTTGTGCAATTTCAGGATCGACTTCATGATTGGAAAATGCTTGTTCAAAACAGTTGCTTTGATGTCACACGTCAGAGGGAGACACATGATAAAAAATAGGAACAACCATCAGCTTGTCCCGTTTCATGCAATCAACAATCTTTGCAATTTCCTCCAAACACCATTTAGATGTTGCAAAATTGCTGGATAAAACCACAATGGCAATTCTTGATGTTTCAATGGCCACTAGGAGGCGGAGCTTGGAAGCAATAGGATTCCCAATCTCAAGTGTCTTGTCATCTTTGTATGTTCTAATGTCATTTCGATATAAGGCATCATATAAATGGCTGGTGAAACCCATACGAGTGTCCTCCCCTTGGAAGCTCATGAAAACCTCATAACCTTGTCATACTGTTGGTGAATATGATGATCCATATGCCTTCATCTATAGAGCTCACAACAATTAGGTACTGCAGAAGACTTATGATATAGTAACCGACAGAAAATAGCAGATTTTGGACACACTATCAAAAGGCAGCAAATCAAAACGGGTTTATAATTAATACCACACAAATTTAATTACAATAATAAGGTATTTTTCCTATGTAGTATTATAATTTATCTTTGAACTACATGAACTAACCACAAAACAATCTTAGACCGTATGCAGTCACATGTCCTTAGGATTGTCCTTATAACTGTCACAACAATTTTTAAAAATTCTTCATTTCTATGAACAAACATAAAATTGCATTGCATTGCATTTGTCCTTACAATTATTCTTACGTTTTTAAATTTACAGTGGGTCCCACTTTTAACACTAATATGTCTCTATTAATATATCTGTTGTATTAACAACTGTGAAGCATTTCGTCAAACAGGTGGTATGCAATGCGAACACCAAAGTTGAAAAACTCAAAGATCACCATTTCATGTTAAGCAATCAAATTCATACTTTGGAAGAAGATTGGGGACTGGGTTTCAAAGATGACAAACAACTGATTATATATAAGTTTAACAATCATACATACATAGACGAACAGTTAAGCAGAATAGATAGATATATTGGGGGTATGAAAACTGACCATGGAAGCTGTAGCTGCTATCGCCCCTGTAATTGAAGACTTGATTGAATTTAAGAAGACGATGATTCCATGAATGTTTTGGGTGTTGACTGATTTATGACTTTGTTGTTTAACAAAACGACAACCAACTTTTTATATTCTTGTGGTGGTGACCATAAGCTCATGGGTTCGAATCTTACCAAAGATGTTTTCTCATAATTATGAGTTTCCTCCTAAATTGGTGACTTGGTGATGAAATATGATCGCGTGGTAACATTGGTGGCATGATGATACTCCAGTTTCCGTGAGTGATTCCAATTTGTTGGTCGTTCAAAAAAAAAGTGGAACTACACTTGTACACTTTTCAGCCAACCAACGTGGAAGAAAACACTTCGGTATGGCAAACATACATGTAGCTGATAGCTGTAGTTTTTTTTAAATATATTCTGATCTTTGGCATGGCTGTGTTCCCGAGTTAACTAAAGAGTGGAAAAGAAAAGAAAGGATGGAAAATCCTCTCCTTTCTTTTCTTTTCTCTTCCTCTATTTTTCCCTCTTTCTTTTCCTTCCTTTTTGGAAGGATGAATTTTTGTCTAGTTTTCTCTCCTTTTCGTTTCCTTTCCTTCACAAAATGAACTCGGGAACACACATTTCCCTCCTTTTCCTTTCCTTTCCTTCATAACAAAAACTCAGGAACACACTCTATTTTTTTCTTTCCCTCCCTTTCCTTTCTTTTCTTCTTCTAAGTCAACTCGGGAACACATCGTTAGAGGGTGTTTGAGATTGAGTTTCAAAACAACTTATTGTCTTATTGGTTTTCTCAAGAAGTCAATAAGTTAATAAGCTGTTTGTGTAACCCAAAAGTACTTTCTGTTTTGACTTTTGGCTTTTAGTGGTGGAAAAAGCTGTTTTTGAGAAGTTATAAATCCTGGCTTTTGGCTTTTGAAAAAAAAATTACAAATCTATCACTCATACAACCAATATTCACAATAAGTTAAGCGAAACCCTTAAAAAACAATCTATTGACTTTTTGACGTTTCTCATCCCAAAAGCTAATCCAAACACTTTTTTTTAAAACTCATTTTCAAAAAGTCATAAGCCAATAAACACTTCTAATCAAAAGCACTTTTGCATTTCCAAACTCAATCCCAAACACCCTCTTAATAAAATGTATAAAATGACCAAAATTGACATAATTAAGAGCTTGTATGCATGTTTTTTTTATGGTAGAATGGGTATTTGTGTTATTTACACGTTAAAAAGCTTGTAGCTAGTATGAGATTTTTCTTAAACGCTAGTACTAGTAGCTTTTCAATATAGATTTTTTTTCTCTTAACCTAAAAGTTTCAAGTCACTTTAACAAAACAAAACTTTTTATTGTGTAGGAGTTTTTTTTTTAAAGCATAAAGTTAGAAGCTCCTAAAAGCTCCGTGCCAAACATATTCTTAAAGACGACTTGAAGAATAAACATTTATTTAATGAAATTAAACTAATTTAGGTGCCCTTTCTTTATAAAGATTATAAATAAAATAAAAAGTGAAGGGAGAGCAATAGGCATGTAAATGAATCAAACGAATATGAGGGAGGCTTGTTTATTTTCGTTAGTTTTGTTAATATGTAATGGAAAAGAAAATACATAAACGAACAGACAAGCATAAATAAAAGTAAATGAGCAAATTGAATGTTATTGAACGTAAATGAGCTAAGGGGCTTGTGTTCACATTCATTTGTTTAATTAAATGATCCATTTTTTTTGTGTTTTTCTGAACAGTGACTTTCATATGAGTCACCCAATGTCACACTGCCTAATCGGTAACCTAGCCAAGGTCTGTCTAGACTACGTTGTCTTAACCAGGTCGCGCTGGTGTATCAGACTTGGTTACGGCGTTCGCCGGAAACCGTACTACCTCCACACGAACCACTCCACCACTACCTCATTGGCATCCATTTTTTGTTAACATTCGATTTATTTACAAAACTAGAGGCGGAGAGCACATATATGGGCATTACATTACATTTATAACAAACAGGACGTAATGGGTTACTTGGTTAGTCGTTTGTTTTCCTTGTCATCCTTAAAAGGAGTTTTTTTTGTTTTGAGAAAGGGATACAAATAATAATTAGTTTCAAGATCCTCTATAAATTTCTCTCAAAGTTTCCTTCTACTTAATCAGAGGAACATGAGAGATTTTGATTCTCATTAAAGATTAGTTACATGCAACTCCTATAATCTAGCTCCCTAAAGCCAATAAAAATAGTCTTAATCTATAATAACTTAATTCATACCAACGATCAGTATGTAAAAGACGAGAAAAATATTTAACATGCTTCTTCAACTTTCTTAGATCATGACTATATTGCTGAGCATGGCTACTCATCTCTTGAATGGTATGTGACACCCTCTGGATATTCTTCAGAAGCCTATCAGTTACGCTCACCATCTCCTCCTCATTCTCCTTGGTAAAACAGCCAGATCGGCCCAACTTGTTCCTCAGTTCTTGTAGAAGATTTTCATTGTCACAAAAATCTGAGATCTGCAACTCGCAGTTATGTTGTGTCTTCGGTATAAACTGTCCATCGTTCATGCCTTTCTTATCAGTAAAAGCTCGGATCATATGTAGATACAAAGACTTTGAATTTCCTTGTTTCGTAGCTTCCAGGCTTTCAAAATCACCAATATACACAGCCATCATACAAAAAACACCAGTTATGAAGATTTGGTATTTAGCAAACCCCTTTGGACTAATAAAACACATCCCATTCGCAACAATATCAAATGCCATTATAAAAACAGACTCAAGCATTTTGATAAATTTATCAGAAAATCCAACACTTTTAGCAGCTTCAAGATCATCGAGCTGCTGTAGCATCTCTTTGTAACTGTAATTGTCAGTTCTACTTTTGACCACAATTTGCTCCAGTGCCAACTTTACACTCAACCACCCTTCATTTATGTCTTTCACCGACTGTACAAAATCACTGTATAGTTCAGATGCTCCAAGGCTGATTCCATAGTAAGACCAGGTATCCCAATTAACCATATATGACTTGCGTTCTGTTAAATATTCTTGTTTCATTTCAAGTATTCCTTTAGTGATTTGGTAGATGCCATCCAAAGAACCTTGTTGTCTTCCATTGTCAAAAATGAAATCTACTATCTTATGGAAATGATGATCTATGTCTGAAGAACAATCATTATTAAAAGCCAAATTGTCCGGGACTTGTGAAGCATATCTCACACCGGCCATCCCCACGCCGATCATAGAGTCCACATGTTGCTTCAGGTGCATTATATATTCCTTACGTATAAAACGGATGCCAAATTTGGTTACCTGTAAATTACCATCTGCAATAAAATGATTCAAAAATAATTTAGTGCACTTTAAACATCTATAGTTCCAATATTTTGAACACCTTACTAGCACAAACACATCATTTTCATGTGACTGACCTTCTGGCTCCACTCTAAATGAAACACCAAAATTGTCCGTTTGACTTGAACCTACAATTCTTTGAAGATCATCAGCTACCGTCCAATAGAAAACTAATTGCATCTCTGATTCTGCCACCAAGAAGTGTATCGGGACGGGAGTTTTCCAATGTTTTTTCCAAGATGAATATGAGCCGTTACTATGTATTTGGATTCCATATGACCATCAACATGGTGGGCTGATATAGCAGCAAATATAGCAACCCCGATCCATGGGCTTTCAAGAATCAAACCCTCCGAACCTGGCTGCACAAATCCAGATGGGATTTCACTTCCAGCACCAATAATCTCAAATACAGCTTCAGGTGTCATCCAGTATTTTGTTCGTAACTACATAAATGACAAGATTAGGTATTTACTAAAAGTTTAATGTCACTTTCTGCAAGAATCAACATAACACAACGCATTCATGTTGCGTAAACACACATACATACATAGTAGCAGATTCCATTGGGAACCACTAAATTTTTTAGGATCGTATTATCCAGGGAGAGAGAGAGAGAGAGAGAGAGAGAGAGAGAGAGAGAGACCTGAAGGTAACTGTTTAATATTTTTTCTGCTGGATAACTGCCAGGTTTGTCCACTGCAAGTGTAGGACAGTTCAAACATGATACAGTTGGACAATTGTTGTAGCTTGATGCGCAGAATTTAGATGCATCAACCCCTTCTGCGGAAACATAGTAATTGAATCTACTTCGAGGTCCATAATCCATGTCCTCGTCTACTAACGAAAGTTTTTGGTAATGACCGAAGCCTCTTGCAATTATTCAAACAAAGCACTCTCAGTTTTGAAAGGAGACCAATACTTGCTGGCAACGAAACAAATTCATTTCCAGATAGATCCAAAGTTATTAAATGACATAACAAACCAATACCATCAGGAACCACAGATAGGTTGCAATAACTCAGGTCAACTTCTTTTAAACTTGATGATAATGTATCGAAACTGGGGTTTAATAAGCATCCCGCTTTGAATGATAGCTTGCATCTATTTACATGCAGGAGTCTTAGTTTTTTTAAACGATAAATAGAAGATGGAAGTCCCAAAATAGAGGTTCCACTGGCATCAAGATTCCTTAATTCACACATTTCCCCCAAGTTTGCTGGTAATTTCTTGATTTTAGTTCCATCCACATACAGGTGCTCCAAGCGCTTCATGTTCTTTCCAAACTCAGGAATATATTCAAGTTTTGAGCAGCCAGAAAGATGAAGTGCCTCAAGAGCATCCATTTCCATAGTACTTCTGCCAAGGCTTTTAAGACATGTACACCCTTTAAGATTCAAGTATCGCAATCGTTTCTGGAGAAGAACTGATGCGTGTAGCTTTGTTAAATTTGTGCAGCCTTCAAGATTTAGTTTCTCAAGATTTGATGCTGATGTTAAGTCTGGAATATTGGTCAAACTCTTTGAGAAGCTGAGGTTAGCAGATCTCAAATTGGGCAGCTCCTGTTATAAGAGAGGGAAATTGTGAGGTTTCTACGTTGCAAATCATGAATGAAAAACTGTAAATGAGATATAAAGACAATTACTTACTAAATTTTTCTTCCAAAGTGTTTTAAGCTGGCTAGAACACATGTTAAGTTCATAAATGTGTTTTGACTCAAAAGTTGAAGGCAGAGACTTCAAGGAACATCCAAACCACTCAAGAATTCTTAGATCCTTGGAAAGATACTTAAGTCCTTTAGGAAAGTGTATATTACTAATTCTGAGAAATTTCAGTTTCGTCATCTTTGAGAAACACGTAGGATCAACTATGAAGCAATCATTAAGTTCACCCTTATATGGTTCCTGGTTAATGATTTCAACGGTTTGCATACCTGGTATAAAACAAGCAAAACAACGTATTATTGGATATATATGTATTCACATATATCAATTATCATTATAAGCTAGATACTGTGACATGTATTATTATCATTATTAGTTTTTATTATCTTAACCTAGGTTAGTGGCGGTTACTGCGTATAAAGATATGTATATATAATCCAATAAAATGGTATCAGAGCCGCGTCGATCAAATTCAATCTGCAACACCGAAACATCCATTCTGGTTTACGTGATTATAATCCAATAAAATGGTATCGGAGCCACGTCGATCAAATCTATCAAACAAGAAACAACGAATTCAACACCAGAAAACCTTAGATCGTTTCAAGAAGAGGATGAATCAAAACACAGGAATTCAAACGCAAATTCCTAAAGTTACAGGGCAGAATTAATATTACTGGCATATTCAATTAAAGGTATTACTGGAATCACAAAAATTATGGAATTTAGTTGAAGACGGATATCAAGATCTGGGAACCGAACCCTCATAAAGCTCAATCTCAACCCATCGTGGATCAGTAAGGAAAGATAAACGAGCATTACATATCATCTTTCAATCCATAAATGATATGGTGTTTGAACATATTGCCACTGCAAGATCTTCAAAGGATGCATGGGAATTCCGCACAAGGCATACTGTAAATTTGATGTAAAAAGGGTAAGACTTCAAACACTCAGATGTAAATTTGATGCCCTTAGAATAAAAGAAGGCGAAACTGTTGAAGACTATTTCAACATAACAACTCTAATCGTTAATCAATTGAAATTAAGATTAAGAATGAGGCAGTATGAGGAGGATGTTCCGATGGAACATGCCTTTCAGGTTCAGAGTACAAATTATGAAAAATCAAGCAAATGAGAGGCAATGCAGGAGGAAGGGGACGTGGTAGGAGCAAAGGAAGATACACCGATCCAATAAGATGTTATAATTGTCAAAAGCTTCGTACACATGCTAACGAAACTCGATATCGACATGGTTGTTCATTGGTGGATCAAGACTGCTCTGATACCACTGATAAGTACTAAGCGGATAGATAACCCATTGAGTGGGTCAAGCTCAAAGAAACTAGTAGAAATAACAAGACTTGAGATAACTCTCTATTTTTCATTCATACTTAATTCAATAATTAAACAGCCGTATATAGGCTTACAACAATTAGAAACTAACAGAGACCCACTAACTTACACCGCTATTAATAATATGCATAACAAGAAAAGCCACTGATTGCTTGAAGAGAACCCATGTCTGTGCATGACCTGCACTACGTGGGTGGGCACGTATCATAGATGGCCTACCTAAAATCATAAAAGTTGAAAGTGTATGTAATGGTTGTATATCCGGTAAACATGCAAGAAAGTCGCTTCCAAAGAAAACCACGTGGCATGCCGAAAAACCCTTACAACTCGTTCATTCTGATATTTGTGGTCCCATGAGAACACAATCAATCGGAGGCTACAGGTACTTCATTATGTTTACAGACGACTACTCTAGAAAAACCTGGATATATTTCTTATATGAGGCTTTAAGTTATTTCAAAGACTTCAAGACTATGATGGAGAATCAGTCCAATCACAAGACGAAAACTCTAAGAACCGTTCAGGGTGGAGATTATTGCAAGAATGCATTTCAAGAATACCTAAAGTTGAATGGAATACATCACCAACTTACTACTAGTTACTCTGCACGACAAAATGGAGTTGTCGAGAGAAAGAATAGAATTCTAATTGAGTTAAGTAGAAGCATGATGAATATGAAAGACATGCCAAATCATTACTGGGCCGAAGCCGTCTCTTGTGCCACATACCTTCTAAATCGCATAGTAACAAAGACAAGACCAAAAATAACTCCTCATGAAGCATGGAATGGAAGAAACCCAACGTCGAATACCTTAAATTGTGTTGGATATATATATGTATTCATATATTCATAAGCTAGATACTGCAACATGTATTATTATCATTATTAGTTTTTTATTATCTTAACCTAGGTTAGTGACGGTTACAGCATATAAAGATATCTATATATAGTTAAATACTATGTATTTCGTACAAACATTTTCATCAATTCTATTAAGAACATTCAATCAAATTCAATTTGTAACACCAAAACTCATTATGTTTATGTGATTATAATCCAATACATATTTAGTAATATAATTATTTCTCACTCTGTTGCAAAAGATTACGTGTTGGTGACTTACAAGTATCAAAAGATTTACTATAGTGACTAATAAAAATACTAGAGAATTCAAGTTTAAGTAAGTTCTTATTTTCAAATGTGTATATGTCAAAATGATTTTTATACTAAAATTATATTCTGGAAAGCCATTATACAAACCTTTGAGTCGGATGAGAGTCCATCTACAATATCTTCATGATATTTGATGGCAATGTGCTTATGTGATTCCTTCTGGAGAATTTTCCAACACATTTGTTGAAGAAGATCATGCATCCACACGCAATCTTCAAGATTGATAGTTATGAGACACTTGTTAATAAGATCAATAATTCCAAGCTCAGATTCCAAACCCATATTGGTTAGCATATCTTTTACCAAATCTTTGTTTCTCCCTTTCAAGAAACATGCAACATATATGAAGACATAACGCTGATTTTCATTCAGTCTTGCATAAACTACTTCAAGTCTTCCAAGAACTTCTTCCTCTGGATATTCTTTAAGTTTCTTCAACATATCTTTCCAATAGTTTTCATCCTTCCCACATAGAAGTGAACCATAAACATTAAGAGCTAATGGAAGACCACCGGCAAGCTTCACAATATCATTTGACAACTTTTCATAACCATGTGTAGGATGGCTTTGCTTGAAGGCCGACTGACAAAAGAGACTAAGAGCTTCATCACTTTTCATTTCTTCACAAAGATATATTTCACTCATTTTATAGTAATTCAACAAGTTTCTGTTTGTTGTGGTTACTATGATTCTGCTGCCAGGTCCAAACCATTCAAGCCCCCCAGCTAAATAGGTCAACTGGTCAACATGATTTACATCATCCAATACAATTATAACTTTTAAACCACGCAGCTTTGTGCCCAATAGAGTTTGTCCGTGAATGACATTTTGAACACGGGTGCTTTTCTCCATTAAAATATCATCAAGAAGTTTCTGTTGTAATTTGCATAGATCAATGCTATCATTTTGTTTGGAAATATCCTTGATGTTTTCAATGATACTACATTTTGTAAACTTATGTTTAATGTCCGTATAGACAGCTTCAGCTAGAGTAGTCTTACCGATTCCACTCATCCCACAAATCCCTATAAAAAGAACTTCATGAGACTCCATTTTCAGTATTCCTTTCACTTCATCCACTCTTGACTCAATTCCCACTAGACTATTGGAAAGATCTATTGGCATTGTGTCAGGCAAGTCCCTCAAGATTCTGCTCACAATTTTACTTACGACTTCCGCTTCATCACTACAGATAACCAGACATGAGCAGGTCACTAGAAGAATTATGTCAGTTATTATTGAAAAAAAAGAAGCTAGTAAGACTTCTACCTGTGTTCTGTCACATGCAATCCTGAGAGAGCCCCCACTTCTTTGAAAGAAGTTCTCCATATTTTCACCTTTTCTGCAAGCTGAGGATCGACTTCATGATCGGAAAATGCTTGTTCAAAAGATTTGCGTTGATGCCGCACATCAGAAGGAGCCACGTGGTAAAAAACAGGAATAACAATCAGCTTGCCTTGTTTCATGCAATCAACAATCTTTGCAATTTCGTCCAAACACCATTTTGATGTTGCAAAATGGCTGGATAAAACCACAACAGCAATTTTTGATGTTTCTATAGCCTCTAGGAGCTCGGAAGCAATGGGCTTCCCAATCTCAAGTGTCTTGTCATCTTTGTAGGTTATAATGTCATTTCGAGTTAAGGCATCATATAAGTGGCTGGTGAAACCCATACGTGTGTCCTCCCCTCGGAAGCTCATGAAAACATCATAACCCTGTGATATTGATGTTGAAGATGATGATGCATGTGGCAGCATCTGCAGATCTCATCATAATTAGATACACAAATGGACAATATTATACCAAGTGACACAAAATAGTAGATTTTGGACAGACAATAAATAAATAAACAGATTAAATGCAGGTTTGTTTATAGTCAACACCTATGTCAATTCCTAAAACTAGGAATATTGTAAAACATCAAGATTTAATTATAATATTCTGGAATAAGTATTATAATCCAGTTTAAAACTACGTGAACTCCTATAAGCAACCGCTAAACAAACAGATCCTAGTAGTAGTATGTCTGTCATAGATCTTCACAGTTATCCAAAGAGACAAATTAGTTAAAATCTACTCGCTACTACTTTCACAATCATACATACACGAACAATTTAGAAAATTAATAAAAAAAAAGAAGCAACTGATGGTGAAAACTGACCATGGAAGCTGTAGCTTGTGCCATCTGTGTAATTCAGGGAGGAATTCGTACAAGATGTGTAGGAAATAGCAGAGTTGGAAAATCAAAGTGATAATTACTCTGCTTTTTATGTAGCTGGGATTGGATTGCTGGATGATAACAAGGAAATTTCATTCAAAAGACTATAAAAGTTTTTGGGCCTTGATTATGACTTGTTTGCAAAATGCCAAGAAGATATTTACAAACTGATTGAGAAACAATTAATGACTATCGATACCAACAAATGTGGAAGGAATTAATTTAAATACATTTCAAAAGTTGATAAACATAATAATAAAATAATTTAGAAATATTTTTATTTTAAACAAATGATGTTTATTAGATATCGGCGACTACCTAGACTTTAAACTATACATCCAAAACGCATCAGTTATATTTAAACTCCTATAGTTCCAACATGGCAAAATAACTTAATAATTATGTGAAAAAGGCTGTACCAGTTTTGTGACGCATACAATCCAGAGTGAGCCGCCACTTCTATTAAGAAGCTTTACATATTTCCACCTTTTGTGGTGCAACTTCAGAATCGGCTTCATGATCAGCAGATCCTTGTACAAAACTGTTGCTTTGATGCCACACAACAGAAGGGGCCATATGGAAAATTGCTGGACAAATCCACAATTGCAATTCTTGACGTTTCTATGGTCTCTTCGAAATCGGAAGCAATGGGCCTCTCAATCTCAAATGTCTTGTCATCTTTATAGATTCTATTGTAATGTCCTAAAACATCATACAAGTGGCTGGTGAAAAGAGTAGATTTTGGACACAATATATAAAAAGGCAAATTAAAAGGAGGTTTATAGAGAGGTTTTTACAGTAATCTATAAACTACTTGAACTCCGATAAGCAATCGTAAAACAATTAACAATCCATCTTAGACCATCTGCAGACACACACCCTTATGAAAGCATACTTGAAGTTGATAGGAATATTTTGACTTCATTATTATACTAAGGTCATGTGTAGTGGAGGGGGGTTATAGAGCGTTATGGGGATTAAAATATTATAAAGTAATAGAAAGGGGGGTTATGGGGTGTTATGGAAAAAGAGGGTGTAGTGGGAAGGGGCGTTATTGGGCTTTATAAATGATTGGGTAATTATTGATTTTTATATATTATTATTATTATTATTATTATTATTATTATTAAAAGTTTATAAAACATCATCTTCATCATCATCATCAACACTTCCACTACACCCCTTCACCTTCACACACACAGCCACCACCGTCGCCCCCCCTACTTCACAACAACCACCGTCACAACCATCACAGCCACCACCTTCAACCGTCACAGCCACCACCGTCGCCACCATCTTCTCCGGCGACACCATCTTCTCCGGCGACACCATCTCCACCATCACAGCCACCACCTTGCCATCTCCACCATCACAGCCACCACCTTGCCATACTAATAATAATAAGATAATAATAATAAAAAAAAAAAACTCCAACGTTGTCAGCCAAAACGCTCGCCATCTCCAAAACGCCCCCATAGCGCCGGCGGGGGCGGTGTTCCCCGGCGCTATGGGGCTTCAAAACGCCCTATAACGGGCCACTGCACATGATCTAACTAACAAGCAGATACATAGACAGTTTGAAATGGGTAGCTAGAATTCTATGAAGCATTTCGTCAAACACTTGGTGCGCAAACACCAATGTTCAAAAACATTACCTTTTGTTGTTAAAGCAATCATGTTTATACTCTGGAAGAAGATTAGGGACTGGGTTTCATAGACGACAAACAAGATTAGGGAGTGTACATAACTGATTATGGATTTGAAAGTTAAAAAAATTAGTTACTAAAACCGAACAACATATAATTTAACAAACAAACAAATATAAATAAATATACATCAATAAAATAAGAAGTAGCGTAAATAGAGATATTGAGTGTGATGAAAACTGACCATGGAAGGAAGTTGAAGCTGGTGATGACTACTTATCTAAACACGACAAGGAAATTTTTCAAAAAAAAAAAAAAAAAAAACTATTTTATATATTTAAACCATGTGTAGTGGGGGTTAAATTTGGAGCCCCTCACTTGGGATTTTTTAACTAGTGTCGTTATGGGTTTCACATGAAGCTTGAAAAAACTTGAAATTAACAAGGGGTGTAGTGATGTGAACATGTGTACATAAAAATATTAACGAGGGGGCGATGTTAGGGCTCCAAATCCTACCTGAAATGCCTCATTCACGCCCCATTTGGGCTACCATTGATCTTAGGTTTAAAAGTTAGAAGTTTAATTTTTTATTTTTTTAAATTGGGTTAGATAGGGTTTTGATGTTTTTTGGTTTTTGTTTTAATTTTATTTTATATAAAAAATATAAGAATTTGGGCCTCCACGGTAATAGGCCGTGTGCAGTCCCACCTTCCGCACATGCCCAAATACGGCATATATAGGTTATTTTTTGGAAAATAAATTGGCTTAACATGCTCTCAAAATTACTCATGTTGCATCATTAATTTACCTAGTTTTAATATTACATAACTTAAATACTAGTAGTTACCTGACAGAGGCTTATTGGAGGTCGTAGGTTTAAATTAGGCAATTATGCATTTGATGTAAATGTAGTGGGCGAAACCGTTAAAAAGTTACAACACAAAACAAAACTAAACCAAAAAACATCCAAAACCCCATTTAAATAGTGACTATGTTGAACGCCGAGAAAAAGATAAAAATGTGCTTCTTCGCCTTCTTTAAATCGTGACTATGTTGGTTAACATTGTTACTCATCTCATGAATCGTATGTGACACCTTCTGAATGTTGTTATGAAGCTTATCAATTACACTCACCATCTCCACTTCATTTTCTTTGGTAAAACAACGTACTAGACCTGCCCATCTTCTTCATCAATTTTTGTAGCAGATTTTCATCGTCACAAAAATCTGAGATCAGCAACTCATTGTTAGAATGTGCCTTCCCCATAAACCGTCCATCCTTCATGTGGTGCTTATCCCTAAAAGTTCGGATCAGATGTAGATACATAGAACTCGTATTTATTTGTTCGTAGCTTCTGGAAGTTCAAAATCACTCGTATACGCTGCCACTGTACACAAAACACCATCTATGACGATTACTGGTTTAACCATCACCTTTTCCACTGATGAAAACTTTTAATATCGGACAAAGCTGAACATAATATTAACAATTCGAATAAAAATAAGCTCAAGCATTTTGATAAATCTATTAGAAAGTCAAATAGTTTTAAGTACATCAAGCTCGTGGAGCTATTGTACCATCTCTTTTGTAACTATAACTATCAGATCTGCTCAAAATTTGCTCCAGTGACAACTTTACACTCAACAACCCATGGTTTATGTCTTTCACTAATCGTACGAAATGCTTGTGCGGTATGGAAGCTCCAAGGCTCATTACATAGTAATCATAATTATGAGTTGCAAAATCTTTTAAGTATTTTATACATTTATTGTTAATATGAATCAGAGAATAACAATTTTCGGGTATTGATTCTTATTGATAAAAAACACCATTGGGTACAATATATAAGCTATAAAGGATCCTAAAACAGGAAATAATATGAAACAACTATAATAATAAATGGCCATTAGCTGGAAAGATCCTTAGCTGTCATAATCTTCTAAATTGGGAAATGATGAGAATTCTCTGATCCTAAATTGATTCTCTTTCTAACACTCCCTCTCGAGTTGAGTAGTGGGATTTCTGATGCTCAACTTGTATAGACAGCTGTTATACAGTCTCCCGTTGACTGATTTTGTAAGTATGTCTGCTAGTTGGTCTTCTGATCGAACGAACTGAAGTTCTATAGTTTCATTTTCGAGTTTTTCTTTGATAAAATGCGTGTCAACTTCCACATGTTTCGTACGGTCATGTTGGACAGGGTTCTCGGAAATTTGTATAGCTACTTTGTTGTCGCACAAGATCTTGCTTGCCTCTTTTGGAGGTAGCACGTATTTCTCGGTTGTTTCATTTTGTTCTTCCTATATTGAATCTTCCCGATCCTTTTGCATAACCTGTTCACTTGTTATTCCATTGTTAGATGTATCATTTGGAAATTCATTATTATTCATACCAAGGGGACTTTGTGGTTCCTCGTTGGTTTCACCATTTTCAGGTTCACCATTTTGAGGTGCGGGTGTAGGACCATTTTGAGGTGCAGGTGTACAAACAGGGAGATTCTTGGTTAGTAGCACTAACAGGATGTGGGGAAAGAAATGAGTCTTGTTGGGTACTGTGAGTCTCTCTGCACATTGATGAGGGAGCCCATGTTAGCCAAACTAGTGGGTCAATATGCTTCTTCTCCCCCCGACTACTGTATTGGCAGGTATAGAAGAATTCGGTCTCAAGAAAATCACAGTCAAGAGTAGTATACACATGTCGACGTGTTGGGCTGTAACACCTATATCCCTTTTGATCGATTCCATAGCCAACAAATATGCATTTTTCTGCGCATGGGCCTAGTTTTCCTCGATCATGTTTAGGGATATGAGGGTAGACAGTACATCCAAAGACCCGTGGTTGTAAAGTGATAGGTGGAGGAATGTTGGTAAAATCAGACAGGACTTGAATGGGGGTTTTAAGGTTAAGAGCTTTGGTAGGAAGACGGTTGATTAAATATGTGGCAGTCGTAGCAGCTTCTGGCCAAAAAGATGTGGGAACTTGAGACTCAATTAAATAAACCCGTGTGATTTCTAAAAGAATACGGTTCTTTCGTTCGACAGCGTCATTTTGTTCAGGAGTATAGGGGCACCAGTAATGGCATGGATTGATATCTGAGGTTCAGATTCATTCCATTTTTTTTGCCAATTCTTCTGTATCTGGTTCCACATTCATAAATTCCAACTCATTATCCTCCCCATCTAGTTCTAGTAAAAACAACTGTTTATTTTTACATTTATGAGTTGGTGTATATTTCTCTCCACATCCAAAACATTCCCCCTTGGCTCTTTTTTCCTCAATTTCTTTTCTGGTCAGGTTTTATATGAGTGATTATTATTATCATTATGAAAAGGTAATTTCTTAAGAGGGGGTGGGTTAGGCAGTAGTGGTAAATGGCTAGTGTGAATAGGTGGTTTGAAATTTGAAGTATAGGTTTTATTATTATTATGATTATTATTAGTGAATTTGGTAAAGGTTTTAGGAGGGTTAGCCAAACTGATTGCTTTGTGTTGTTGCATTTTGTATCTTAGCAAGGTGATAAGCTTGTTTCATAGTTGTTGGTTGAAACATCTTAACATGCCCCCCCCCCCCCATTTCAGGTTTAAGAGCCTTTAAAAATATACTAACAACATAGATTTCAGGAATTGATACCTTCAATAGGTAAGAATCAAATAATGTGCAGAAATCATCTAATTCTCCTTCTTGCACAAGTGATGTTAAGGTACCTATAGCATCTTCCAACATCACATCAGAAAACATTGCTATGACTGCTTCAGAGTAATCTTTCCGTTGGATTTCAGATATTGGAACCCTTTGTGTCTTCATAAACCCTTGATGCCATTTAACAGCATTTCCCTCCAAATGTATGGCAGCATAATGAACCTTACAGTTTTCAGGAGTATCATCAATGGTGAAAAAGTGTGCACACTTATACACCCAATCATCCACATTTTCACCATCAAATTTAGGAAAATATATTTTCCCAATTCTGGGGATCTTTTGTTGATCATTCTTTTCTGTTCTTAGGCCTTGATCAGTTGTCTTATTGGTAATTATTGTACCACCATTGTTAATCTTTGCAATTTCTTCCGAAATTTTAGATAACATCATGTTAATATTTGCAAAGTTTGTATCAATATTGGCAAAATTTGAATCACTCTTTTGTAATTGTGCATCTACCCTTAAAAGGGTCAATCCATGCTCATCAAGAGTCTTCTTGATTGCATTTTCATTATCAGTTTCAGCACCACGAGTACGAGTTGTCATTGTGATTGAATGAATGGATTAACAGAGAAAATTGAATGAAAAGGATTGGACAAATCGCAAATCGATCAATCCAAGCAATGAATTAATCAACAATGCTCAATTCCCGTTCAGAAGTGAAAAAGAATGGATGAAATGAAAGCAGAGTAAGGAATAATGTGATCGGAATGGATGGAGAAGACGATGGTTGTAGGTGGATAGTGGTGGTTTACGGTGGTTGGTTGGTAGTTATAACTCCGGTGAGGTAGTTAAAACTGCGGTGACGGTTGAGAAGGTACGAGTAGCCGAGAATCGACTGCTCTGATACCAATTTATAAGAGAAAAACAGAGAGAAGGAATATTATCAGCTCAAACGTGCATTCCCGCCTTCATTTCATCTTATTTATAGACTAGGACGATGACAGTTAAGTTTGTTAAGACTTTTACAATGTTACACAACTAGTCCCTCATCTATACTATTTTTACTAATTGAGCTATTATCTTTCTAACTAACTTTTACAACTAACAGATAGATAGAGAGAGAGAGAGAGAGGCACTGATAAAGAGATAGAGGATTGTGAGATGTTGTTTATTTTAGGGTTAGAGGATGGTGATGAGGGAGTTTGAAGTTTAAACTGAGGTTATTCAAATTAGGGAAATTGGATTGTATCGCACTCAACTATTTGGGATTGGCCGATAACGCACTGAACTATAAAAATGATCACCAACGCACTGAACTTTAAACCTCTTGGATTGTGTCACACTATGGCTGTGTTTGACCATGTCCAGAACCACTAAAACGATTACTTAGTGATAAAGAGGTTTAAAACGATTACTTAGTGACAAATTAATACAATTAACACATATGGATTCTTCCATTTGGACCTTGTCAAACACAGCCTTAGTGTGACACAATCCAAGAGGTTTAAAGTTCGGTGCGTTGGTGATCAATTTTATAGTTCAGTGCGTTATCGGCCAATAACAAATAGTTGAGTGCCATACAATCCAATTTCCCTTCAAATTATAGGCAGGAAATTGAAATTAGATGGGAGGAAGGGTGTGGATGGGGCTTTGTTTTGGGTGTGTACCGTTGGCCGTTAAAAAAAAAGATGGGAGGAAAAATTATTTGTGTGAATAAATTTGGGGAAAATATTAATAATAATAATAATAGTAGTAGTAATAATAATAATAATAATAATAATAATAATAATAATAATAATTACTGTATATTTAAAACGCAAGTTAGAGCATTCACATCCCATCCCTAATCCCTATTTCTATAATTTTACCAAAAAATCACTTTTTTTCTTAATTTATTTCTTAGATTCTAAAAACACTCCACATCTCATTCCCCATTAATATCCCCTATATGCTTTTTTTTCTTTTCTTCTATTTATAATATTACCTACAACTATTTTTGTTTCATTATAATTTTCTTTTATATCAAGAAAATGGGGGAGGTAGAGAAACCCTAAATATGAAGGTTCTCAAAATATTTTTCTAAAATTTAAGAATGGGGTATGGGGATGGGGGATGGGATGGAGTGATGTTTTTGTATAATTTTCTTAAATTTTAAGAGTGAGGGTTGAAATGAAGGACGGGTCGTGAATGATCTTAGGAATAGCAACATTTATGTTATTTTGTGTTTTTAAAGTCATGGTAAGTTTTTATTTTTGCAACAAAACTTTGGGTTTTTATGATTTTTCGAGTTTAATTTTTATAATATGTGTAGATAAATATGTTTCCACATCATAAAAAAAAATAAATAAATATTTATTTATTTACTTATTTTATATGTATCAAATATCTACACATATTGTACATTTTTAAATATGTGTAGGTATTGGTTTTGCCATGTCATTACAAAAGTTACTAACTTACTTTATGTTATACGATATCTACATATATTTTACATTTCTTAACATATGTAGGTATTAATTTTGCCATGTCATTTATAATAAATAAAATAAAAATTATTTACTAGGTTTATCCACATATTTATTTTAAACTATTATGTATTGGTAAATAGGTAGAGGTTCCGATACAAAAGCTTCTTTTTGTGAGAAGAGTAAGAAAGCTTGTGGAGTGACACATGGCACTATTATTTTTTAATCTCAAGGGCATTAAGGTAAATGTATCCTTAAGCAAGATTTTGGAAATTTAAATCAATAATCAAAATTGAGATATTTTCAGGTTTTTAATAAAAACATTAAACATATATCTGATTATCATTACTACGAATTCTGGAGAAATTAAATCATCCATTAGTGTGTTTTGACTGTGATGGACATAAAACACATACGAACATAATACTCATTGTGTTTTACATTGAGTTTTACACTGTGTTTTAACATTATATAAAACCCATCTGAACACATAAGCAACAACCCATTTGTGTTTTAACACTATTTGCTAAACATTCAACCCATTGTGTTTTAACGCTATTGGTTAAACATAAAACCCATCATGTTTTACATGGGGTCTACATTGTGTTTTAGCACAGTTGGATAATCACAAAACACATCATAGAATGCATAACATACAAAAAAGGAAAAAAAAATCAAGATAATGGAATTATCATATTTACATACAAAAAGAAAAAAAAAGCAAGATGAAGATAGTCCTCCTCTCATCGAAGTTCTTTGGAAACTTATTTAAATCAACAATAAAAGAGTGGTCCATATCTATTCTCATTTTCCAATTGTGGTTGACGTTTTTTTTGGAAGGAATCCCCAGAATTCCTCTCAAATATCATGGTGTAGTTATTTATTTAATGATAGTATTTATTTTAGTCAAATGCTTTTTACCTTTATACCCCACAACATACATTTAATTAATAATATTATCACACAATTTACAAGTTTGCCACTCATTTAATCTCATCCATCTATTTATATGATCCAATGAACACAATTATTTCTCACCCTTCTCACAAAACACACATTTTGTATCCTAACCTTACCTTTGGTAAATAGAATCATTTACCTACACATATATTAGCTTTTTATATATGTAAATAATTATCTACACATAATAAAATTTTACCACTTGTGTAGGTATTTAATATGGTGGGAAATTTTACCACCAATTTCAAAGTGTAGCTAAAACGTATTACTTACACATATTAATCGTTTGTCAATATGAAAATATATTATCAACAATTACATACACATAGACAATTATGTGTAAGTATTTACCTACACATTTACTGAGAATCTGGTTACGAACCGAACTCGTGGATCGATTACACATAAACAACTCGGTTTCAGACGGGGAATTCGAGACGAGACAGAAATATACGTTAACGTCATCACAGATTCGTATTACTACAGAAACGGTTACAGACACTGTCATCAGTAGGATAAACATCTATCTCGTGGCCGGGGGAGGTCGGGCATGACCTCCCCCTTGAGAGCATTCAAAGCACAAACTCAAATCACCAAATGAACAATAACACATGAGATTGCTATTTATAGTCCAAAACCCAAGTTCCACGTTCGCCCACTTTTACTGGTCGAATGTGGAGTATTTCCACATTCGCCCATTTATAATGGTCGAATGTGGAACACTTCCACATTCGCCCCATGTGTATAGGTCGAACCTGGCTTATGCTTTGTCCTATATTTTACAACTGCGTCAGATCCATAAAATGCCCTTATGGATCACCACAATCTCATGTAACACATTACTAAGACTCAACCCTAGTCTTATTCGACAGTGACGTCCAAATAAGTGCATCAACATTTACATGTGTAGGCAAATTATGTGTGGGTTACCCATATACCCTAATTTCTTGTATTGTGGGGCCCTTTTGCAAAACTAAAAAAGCAACATAAAATAACATAACAATAATTGAAGTATTAGAACTATTTGTATGATAGATACAATAAATAACTAGTAGGGAACCCGCGCGTTGTGGCAGAGTCGACAATACATGGCGAAAACGTAATTCAAACCTTAAAACGATTAAAAGAAGATCAATATGTAAGGCGTATGTTTGTGTGTGTGTAAGCACCAGTGCTTTGCAGTAGGGTAATTTTTTAAAGGCATAAGGAGACATGACAACATGTTATGTTCTATATACCATATGCAATTTGACCTACATGCTGGTAAAAATAATGGAAGTAGCGGTTTGACTCATTAGCAACTATTATTATACTAATAGTCATACTCAATGTGTTGAAAGTGCCAAATCTGGAGAGAATGCTGAGGAGAATAAATCATACGGACCTTTATAAGATCCACATTAAGAGGAGGTTGAAACGACTCATATGTAATCAACCTACAAAAAAGCATACCCATAAGTTTTTTCACATGATAAAAGAAATGCAATTCAATTGCTAATCATGTGCACCATAAATTTATATCAGTGACATCGGAAAGTGAAATTGGAAGTTAGGTTAGTTGAAAATATTCCACACAAGACATCCCAACCTGAGAACTTTATAGACATGCACAGATCGGTTTTTTCTAGGAACCGAACCGGTTCCAATTTGATTTGTGTTTGGTGCCAGTTCGTGTCCGAACCGGTTTTGGTTCGGTTCGGCTCGGCTCGGCTCCGGTTTCTCCGGTTTGAAAGACCGGTTTCGGTTTGATTCGGTTACGGTTTTGGTTGGTGAACCAATTCATGCGCACACTTTTTTTAAAGAAAAGGCATCACAAAATATTTTTTCTTATGTAAAATTCGAGTTTTATTGATTTTTACAATCTTTTTAAGGTGTATAGGTATATATTTGTACGTGTAGAAACCTTTTTGTATAATTTTGTTATATATAAATTTTTTTTATAAAATTTTAATTTTTAATAAATAAATACCGGTTTTGAACTGGTTCGTGTCCAAATCGGTTCGGTTTGGTTTCTCGGGAAAATATATGGAACCGATATGGGAACTGACAGTTCGTATCTAGGACCGAAATCGGGCCTATTTCGATCATTTTCCAAAAGTTAAATTAAGCCTCCCAAATTATGTGTACACATCATAGGGGTGTGAATTTTTACACGATCTGAAAGCATGGCACGTATCTAACACAAAATTTATGGGATCGGTTTTAGTCTAAATGAGTTCGAGTCAGCTTTAAGTTGAACTGCATACCCGTTAGATAATCGGGCCAGGTTTGGGTCAACCCAAGCGGTTTGGCAAGCTGATTCGTTTAACCCATTTACATTATAACTTGTTTTTTACAATATGTTTATGTATACGATAATTATAACTTAAAAGAGAATTTGACATATGATTTTATAATTAAAATAAAATTGCTTTATATACATGTGTATTTTTTGAGGTAAAATTTTTAATCTAATACATTAATTTACGAAAATAAAAGAAAATGTCGGGTTGTACAGGTCCTGTTCTTGTCAACCTGCGAATATTTGGGTCGTATTGAGGTTCATACATATGACATGATTTACGAGTTCGTGTCAAGTTCGGGTTGGAGTTGTCAACCCAAGGGACATGACATGTTTAGCACCCCTTACACATCACATATCGACCTAAAATATGTTGTTTTCGTATTTAATAAAATACAGAAAGTGACTTATATGACAATCAACCGTAATCTATTTCTAGTTAATATGTAAATGTAAATTAAAATAATGTATACATCATTATATTATACCTTGTCACCTTGAGTTCCTTTCAACTTATTTTCAATATGGTTAAATCTTTCAAGTCATGGAATGTAACTTTAACTGATATGAAATAAGTCATAATTATATTATAATATTATACTATGTATAAGTGAAAACTCAAGATGAATAGTGTGATGGTATTTTAGGAATTATGGTATGAAACAAGGGTTTTCTTTTGTACAACATAGGCCAGATGTGCAAAGCAAACTATGTCCTCCTGACTCTTGTGCCACCTGTTCAAAGGAGCTTAAGCGGTGCCTTTTAATATTTCTACGTGTCTACCCAATTCAACATGTATTGCTATAATTTACACCTGTCCTAATTTACCACAGTACAAAATTAAAAAGGTGAAAGAGAAGCGGAGAGAGAGCGAGAGAGAAAAGAGTGAACCAAGCTTTCGAGAGAACACCATCGTTGATCCATCAAGTCTCCGGTTGCCTCCCACCTCTTCTTCCCTAACCTCATGACAACGACAATAGGTATTCCTTTTGCATGGCTTCATCCTCCCTACAATAGTGCACAGGTACACTTAATTTGGTCTTATGGTAATCGATGATTTATTTGGGTTCTTTTTTGGAATGTCTGTAGGTCTTTGGTTTTCTGGTGCCACGAGCATAGCTCTGTTTCTAGCATCTGCTTGATGAAGAAATGGGTTGTTTATGATGGCGGTTCGATATGCGATGGTTGTTCTCGGTAAAAAGGATAAGCTTTAATCTCTCAGGTAATTTAGATCACCAACTTCTTTGTTTTGTTAATTACATTTGGGATTTTCCCACTGATATTGGAACACATTTGTTCACTTTGTTGTTGATTTAGAGTTTTTGATTTATGGTCCAGTTATCTTTACATCACTCTAATTGGTGGTATTAGGAAGGGACTGAAGCAAAAGTATAGTTCATACTTTACCGGAATCTTACTTCGCCGTCTACGGTATTAAGGTTTTGATTATAATGAACTAATTTTTATATTGGATTTGAATTTCATTTGGATTATGTGTTTCTCATACTTATCGTATATTTGTTTGTAGAGTTGGACCAAAGACATATACTTCTTGGTTATGGTTAGAATTGGTTCTAGCCAATATGAGAGCTGGTCAAAGTGTGATTCCAGACTATCAATCGAATATTAAAAACTATGTCATTTTTACATGGAGATTCCCTCAATACTTTAATAGTTTATGAAACTTCATAAAAACAATTGTTATATTTTACTGTGTTGTTTATATTAGTTGGTGATAGTTATTTTTGTTTAGCCTTTACCTCTTTTTTTAGAAGGTAACATAGATGGTTTACTTCTGTAGTTGTTCATTCAATTGAAGGTCTTTCTAAAAACAGGTACCTTTACTTCTTTTGTTTGCTTCTTTCGCTTTCAGATGTTACTTCTAAGCGATTATAAGAGCAGTGGGAGAGCTTGACAGTTTGTTGATGTTCTTTGATATGGTGTTTAATTTGATGTAAAGATTGAACTGATGGAGAAAATTTGACATAAAACCCAAAAGCTTCGTTCTTCTTTTAATACTTGGGTATGGCATGGTCTAGTTATTTATATACATATGTAAAATATACCGCTATTTTACAATGCTAAAATCAAAGCCTCAAAATGCAACAGTTTGCATTAAGGTGGTGTTCCCAATCCTAATATTAACTCTTATATGCATGATGTACATTGTAGAAAAGTCCTAAAGATGAGAGTAAGTTGTATATATAAAAAAGCCTTTTGATAATGACTTTATCTTAAAATTTACAATGTTGCTGAAACATTACTAGCCAAATGGCATGTTGATGGTTCATTGCCTATTGGAGACTTTAATCTTAAATTGGAGAATCAAGTGGAGAGAAAATGAATTGATCATCAAAGACAACCAACTGTATTATTAATCCGTATTAATTAAGTTGTCAAATGGAATATGAAGATGGCTTGGAATTTTTGACTATGGGAGAGGTTAGTTTGAGTTTTGTGGTCTTTGTGTATTTGCACTTAGGGGACCCATAAAATGAAATCATTGATCGATGAAGATATAGATAAAATGTATGTTAATGATCCAATTGCCTGTCTTGCTGTTGCTTTCTCACACGCGACTCCAAGGTCGTTCAGGTAAATTATTGCTCTTTTAATGAATTTTCATTAACTTTTTACGATCACAGTGTATTAGTTATGCAGAGCTTCAAATCTTGTATTTCATAAGGTTAAGAATTCTTTACTGAACCATTCTCTTCTACAGATTGCTACTAAAAATCCAGTAACAATTGCAAAGCAATGGAAAGCGGGCAAAACAGGTAAATAGTTTACTTCCTTAATTTTAGGTTTTATTTTTGTGAGAGATTTTAGGTGCATCTTATAATAATCAAAATTGCTCTTTGCTTTCTTACAAAAAAAATTATATATGGTTCTTAACAAAGAAAGTTGCATTAGTATTTACCTAATATGTTTTTTTCCTCTTAACAAGGTCCGCAAATGAAGGAATTAGCTATACCTAGAAGAATAGGTATTGACATCCCTGAAGCACGGGAAAAAAGTAAACCAACTTCATCTGACAAGAAGACAATGTAAATATTAAAGCCTATGTGCTTATTTTAACATGCCAAAACCTACATAACATTTTGAAATGAAAATGGTCAGTGGCCATTTTTTGTCAGCTCTGTTACTTCCTTTACAACCAATTTCCAGGAAGCATAGTGATTTGCATTAAGGTTCAATTGTTGATGCTAATGGGATAGTGAGCAACATTTTACATTTTTTAGCAGAGTTCTATTCAAAATCAAGTTTTTTTTTTGTTATGTATTGAAGGCTATAGAGAGTGGAATTACTGTTGTAGTACTGTGGCGAACCAAATTGATTATGAGCGAACATTTTTCCAGTATTGGTATTATCGTAACCGCTGTTGGTTTTTGCTTTTATGTTTGCAAATGAGACGAATTGATAATGACTGAGGTTACTCCAAGGGAAACATCAAAATTCCCGCCGCGTAGCGCGGGGAATAAAACTAGTTTATATAATACTAAACTAAAAATAAATATGGGTATAAACCTTAGGTGTATTTGTTTCTGTTTTTATTAATTCACAATTCAAAAGACACATGAAAATCAATTGCATTCAACTCCCGTTGTTTTATAAATGTTGGCTTGGATGAGTTGAGTCTAATAATATATTGATTATTTCATTCAATATCACAAAAAATGTACAAATTGCTTTTGCAAATAGGGGTAGTATTGAAATAATTTTCATGACATATTGGATGTGAAGCAAAGAACTTTTCATATGTCATGTTAAAAATCATAGAAAATTACTATTGTAGTCACCTTTGGCTCTTTATAATGTAATATAAATACATGTAGGCAATAAATATTAAGCTGAAATTCCTTGATTACAAACAGACACCGCATATATACAAAAAAGTCTTTTAAAATTTGAGTGCCCTATTGGATTGGAGCCTAAAGCCCTAGCTTCAACGAAAAACGTGCTACGTAGCAACCAAACGAAAAAAAAAAAATGTAAAAAAAATACATAAATAACACACTATAAAACAAAAAACTGTACAAAATTAAAATTAGTGATCTTGAAATCAATTCACATCAAATGAAAATAAAATGGTTTTATCTTTGATTTTCTTCGGCCAATTCAAAGATGTCCCCTTGGCTTTCTCCTAATTTTTCGACTTCCATTTATTGCCGCCAAAACTCTTTCATTCGGTTCCCTCCTACGGCCTGCCCATCATAAACTCAATATGACATATGGTGAGCCCATGTTAGTTAATTTGTAGTTACGTTGATGCAGCCAGAAATAGCCCAATATCAAAGAATAAGTTTTATGATCCATTTAATTTGTTCCATATCTAATTCTGTGGAACATTCTGTTGTGGCGGCTCCTTTTGAAAATTCAAATGACCTGATTACTGCAGTTTTTAAACCGGGTCAGCTTCAAAAGGATTCTGTTGGGCTTGGGTCTCGAAAAAGGGCAAGAAGGATATTGGCTTAAATGAAGATTTGTTGGATCTAAATACTGTACCAGGTAGGCCCAACTTGGTTTTTACTCTAAATTTATTTTCTGCTGATGAGCCTAGGGGAGCTAGCGTCTGTTTCCAACAAGGGGTAGAGGTCGAAGGATTCCTATGGCAAACTTCAATAATACTGTTCAGTTTCCTGCAACCTTTACCCCAAGTTCTCATCCTCAACCGGAACACTGAAGCTAGGCGTGCGGTATTGGAGGAGGTGTCGACTACGGTCAGTGGCGGATCCAAGATTTTTTTTCAATGGGTTCGCAGTTATAGATGGTTCAGTTTCATAGGATCGAACATTAAAAAAAATCGGGTCGGGTCGGGTCAATTCGACGGTTCAGGTTGGTTCGGGTATCGAGAAGTGGGAGTACCACGCTATAATTTTGGTCGGATCCAGAAGCTGCTGGTTTATGTGACTTGTTTTAGCCAATTTATGATTTATCATGACTTAAAATAACTCATGGCCCTTAAAAAAACTAGCAAACCATATACATATTTGAAACATGTTAAATTATTTAAACTAATATTCTGATTTAGTATAGAATCTAAAATATAAATTAGATGATTCAATAAATATAAAAACTTGTAACTTAAAAAAGATTTGAACCTTATTTACTGGTGCAGAGCAGCGGTACTCAGAATAGTGACGGGCCGAGAGCTGTGGTTGTTTGAACTGTTTTCAAGGAAAATAGTGTCAATTCTCTTCATATCTATATATAACATTCAAGGTTCGACAAATTACAAATTAACATCACTAATTGTCTAATTCGAAATCACTTTTTTCACATAATCATAGAAGTTAAACAAACTAATAAAATATATTCAACAAATTAACAAACTAATAAAATGTACAACAAAAATTAAAAAATTAACAATAGAACTAGACAATTAGTAAGTTGGTAACTTAGTAAAAAAATTGTACCAACAAAACAAAAATTACCATATAGGCATTTGATTTCTATTGCTGACAAAAAGCTATCATATAAGTATTTCAAAACAAAAATTATTATATGATCAACGACAAGAGACAACAAGCTAAGGTCAAACATATAGGTTTTTAAAAAATCACAAAAACAGAATTGTTACCTGAGTGAGTGGACTGATGTTTCTTGTAGATGAAGCCATGAAAGAAACTAAAAAAAAGAAAATAATTTTGGAGATTGATTGTTTTGAAAACTAATGAAGGAACTCAAGGAAGGGATTAATGGTTTAAACCGTAATTGGGGGCTGATGTTGTTTTGGAGTTTGTGTTAGTTAAAGCCCTAATGGGCTGGACGCTAGCTGGGCCATTTCACGTTTTAAAAAATGAAACAAAAAAACGCTTAGAGCCGGTTTCGAACTCGTGACATAATATCGAAATGGTGGAAGCCTTAACCATTGAGCTACATATAAGATATGTCTATGGGTTCATCCCAATTTTTCTTATGGGTTCATAGGATATTTTTCATATACATTTCTATTAAAAATTGAAAACCGAATGGGTTCGGCTGAACCCGTTGCTCCCTATGTAAATCCGCCCCTGACTACGGTGGGTTCAGGGGGAGGCAGTAGGTCTTGTCACTTGTGATGGAAGGTCTTGAAGCTGATTTGGAAACATCCATTCGGAATGAAGGTGACCGTGTCTTGGATCAATGAAGTTTATGTCGTATAATGTTCAAGGATTGGGGGTTGATGGGAAAGTATTATCGGTTAATGAGGTGATTAGACAACAAAAAGCGACTTTTGTTGCTTTTTAAGATAAGAAGGTGAGGAATGGTTTTTCTTTTCGTATTCATCAGTTATGGGGTAATATGCTGGTTGATTTCTACTGGGTTAATTCAGAAGGGATGTCGGGTGGACTACTTTGTTGTTGGCATCCATCTTTGTTTAGGAAATTGGATGTGGCTAGAAATCGGAACTTTTTGTTAATTTCGGGGACTTTAGTTCAGAGTGGGGAGGTCCTAAGTATTGTAAATGTGTATGCGTCTCAAGGTATTACAGCTAAATGGGCGTTGTGGAGATTACCTTAAGAAGTTATGGCATCAAAGGAGGGTATGTGGGTATTTTTGGGCGATAAACAGAGGAGGAAAGGTTGAATACTGAGTTTGTTTCGTCTTGTACGGAGGCCTTCAATCTATTTATCGATGATAACAGGCTCGTGGAGTATCCAATGGGGGGTAGGAAGTTCACAAGAGTTTCGGGAGCAGGACATAAGTTCAGTAAAATCGATAGAGTTCTAGTGTGCACCGGCTTTTGGAATCGGTGGTCGGCTTCTCTTACGGCACTGCCAAGGTGTCACACCCCGCCCAGGCCGGGGCACTTACAGTGATCAGTTGGCGCAAACGTAAAGCGGAAACGTATTTTCATTACATAACTTGAGTATTTATTACAAGCCAATGCGATCCAAGTACCACCAATCTAAACACGCTTAACTATAATAAGATGAACCGTCTAGAGCATTCCATCTCGAGTAATAAAAATACGTCAGCACACAGCTGGTGAGTCACATAAACCGACTCATCAGTAAAACAACAACATAAACATTTTATTGATCAAGTATGAGCTCCTTGCATGTCACCATAATCATATAACCGGACTAAACATTATATATTCACACCTACAGCCTCAAAACCCGTAACAAGGTCTGTAAGTGTATGTCCACGCCTGGAAAATATAATGATCATTATAATATATAACACCCTGGATGCCACACCTATGGTTCAATGCATATACATGATCAATCACCATCAAAACAATTTCATGAGCAAGTATCAGGTTTTGAAAATAGTTTAAGTAACTCACCTCTTTATCAGCCATTTGCAATTGATAATGCTAATACAACCAGGTAATATTTTAGGGTCCTCATACAATTATACACCCCTAGGTTAGGTAATAGTACACGTAACTAATTATTATTACGGTTTGATATTGGTTAGCGCTACCTTATTTAAGCTTGGATGATCAGTCCATACCTAACTAAGGCTAGGCTACGGGCTACCCAGTACCCAGCCCTAATAATAATCCTAATACCTAAAAATAATAATACTAAACTACCACTAATAACACTAATGAAAATAATAATTGACAAAGCATAAACTTAAAAGAGAACATACCTATAGCTATCTACGGCCAGCTGATGTAGAGTTTCCCTACTCGGACTCCTACTCGTGCTCTAATACTTAAACGAATATTGACTGTTTCGGATTTCAGTTGAGTGTTATTAGATTTTTGTATGTTCAAATATAGGTTTATGTCCCCTACTTATAGCAAGTTATTAAGCTGCTTCTAAACTTAGTAACTAAGTTTTCTTCTTGATCGATGCGTTTCCTTCTTGACACCTATGTGCATACGTGCAGTGTCTCATGATTATCATAATATCATAATATAAGTGAAAACTTAAACCTTGAGAATCACGTACATATGACATTTGAATGTATGCTTTTATTATATATAATAAATAATTCAGCTACTTCACTCATTTTTCTCATATAACTTTTAAACCATAACGTTTTATAAAATTTTGAATGTACTGTTAAGATGAGCTAATTTTTATCTACGCATCAACCTAAGTTTCGTTAGAAACGAGTTCGGTTCAAATATAATTATATTATTATTAAACGATTTCTTATAATACTAACCACTCACCTACTCGTTAACAAATTTTAAATACACAAATATCCATCTCACTTGTTATTGGTTCGTTTTACCAATCAATGACCCGTTTCATTCACTACTAAATATGAATCAACACATTTTATTTATATAACAAAAACGGGATGTTACACAAGCGCATCGTCTGATCATAGCCCGCTGATACTATCCACACTGGTTCAGAATTTGGGTCTTCTCCTTTTCGGTACTATAACTCTTTTATTGGTAGACCGGGTTTACATGATCTTGCGGCAGAGGTGGTTAGTTCAGGTGATTATAATGGTCCTTCTGATATGGTGCTTGCGTCTAAGTTGAAAAGAACCAAGGAGAAAATAATGGTGTGGTTGATCCAAGAATCGCAGAATAGGAATGCGCGTAAAATGATTTGTAGTTTAAAGTGCAAGAGCGGGATGCTTGGTTGAAGGATGGTGTGACACCCGACAATTTTTTAGGACAGTATCCGTACACTTAACTAGATTCATAACGTTTCATTCGTGCATTAGACATCTTAACATTTAAAAAGCCAGCCCGAGTCTATCAAAGCCCAATCTATTTTAGAAATTCAGTGCGTTATCCGTTTACGCATACAACACCCGCAATATCAAAAACAATTGGCATTGAACAATCAAACCAATCACACGCTCAACAGAGAGCAACCAGATGTCCAATTACTACGTACAGACAAAACAACAATACGTGTCACACTACCAAAGTAGGAAAGCTAGACAATCTCCCATATATCCAAACAATTCACAATGTGTTTATAAGAATCAATACACATCAATGTCACAGAACATTACCAAAGAACAAGCATGTGTTAACATGAGTTAAGATTATACCAAACAACACATGTCCATCAACAATTAACATATGTAATACCACGATTAATAATATTATTACATCAACACGTATGTATGTATGTTAACATTCAAAAATCTATTTCTATACCCTAGGTAACTAATAATTGTCAATAACACGTCATATCCATATGAGGGTTCGATTATATTAACACAAACATGTGACAAAACCATATCATGAAACACATGCCTATTCATGTATATATAAATATATATGCGTATGTATTTATGAAAATGGATATAAGACAAAAACCATATACATATATGTATACAAACTCACGGCCAAATCTCAAGGAAAAACACCAAATCAAGTCTTGCATTCACTAGTCACTATCATATGTTTCACCACAATAGAATGTACTACTTGATGTCATAAGCTTCCAAGGATGACACTCTTCTTTTCTTCCTCCTCTTGTGCCCAAGGAACAAACACACAAACAAACAAACATGCACTTGCCATGGATTGATTGGATAAGAGGAACAAGACAAGAAAAATGAATCACCATGCATGCAATATAAAGAGAAAAATACAACTCACACTTTCTTATACCAAAATAGGCCTTCCAACATTCTTACCACCGTCCTATACTCAAGATTGTTTCCATATTTCCACCTAGATTTGCCACCCTAGCCAAAATCATGAGGTTATACACACACACACATACATATGCAGTTGTGTATATGTATGTAATGGAAGAGACAAACCTTGAAAGCTACCTTTCATACACCTAAGTTTACACCAAATTAACTACAAGACTAACAACTAATCAACTCTAACACATGACAACATACCATCTTTGTTGAACCCATTCCCAAAATCGGCCACATCAAGAAGTCTAGCATGCCATCCATAACTTATACCAAATAGTGATTAAAGTTTTTAAACACTACAAGAGTACTAGGACAATTTGACTTGCCATTTATATATTTGTCCTCACCTCCAATCGACACTATATAAGAAGCACTAGGGTCTTGCACACAACACACACCAACACATACAAACTCACTTGAAACAAGCACTTTTCTTCTCCTCTCTATACCCCTCGGCCAAACACCCCAAAAACAACCACCTCCGAGCCACATTTAGGAGACCAAGAACAAGGAGAAGCAACCAGCACCATTGGATTGTAACGCGTTCAAGAATCCTAGGTAAGTTAACTAAATCTTTCATCACTAAAGCTTCTTATTCATCGGCTATGATGAGGAACCGACTTGTGAATCTTTTACTCTCATACAATCGGCCAATACACTCTCAAACATAGTTTATATTGTCACAAATCTATAAAGTGTTGATTAATACAACCCTACGCTTTTATACACATACACATACATATGGGCAAACAAACCTACGATCAACCACCCATCCATGTTAATCACAAGGGCTGAACACGTGTAGGTATGTATATATATCACCTTTTGTCTAAGAAATCAGACTCTAAGAACTCAAAAACATGAAGTTATGTATACATGAAAATAACCTCATTTATAACATGAGAATGCATGGTAATGTGTAATGGTATACAATTGCATATTGGAGGACAACTTTTTCCATCATAAGCGAGTTTCAAAGAAAGTCTATTTTTGCCTATAAATCGGCTTTGGACTAAAGTGCCATAACAAAGTTTCAAACATTTTGATAACATGTGTTGAAAAGGTTACCACATGTGTTAAACCTTTAACGTAATAATATCATAACAAATGATAAAACACTTGTTTTCCCAAGAAAACACCACACATGTTAGATTGGGAAATATTCCATAACCCATGATGACGTGTGGAGGCCTATTTTGATAGCAATGGATACGTTTTCACAATAAAATGCCAGTATTCACGAGAACCATACACCTTACAAAGTACAAATAAAATACGTAGTAATTGCCACGTGCACAAACAACGGCACACATCTACATGAGACAAGGGTTCACAAGTCGGGTGAACAACTTGTATGGTAAATAACAAAGTACACGCAACTTAAGATGTCCTTAACATTTTAGGGCACTCTTTGTCGGGATTATAGTTATTCGAGATCCTGCTTTGCTAGATCACTTACTCGGACACCAGGTGAGTTTCACGGCCCCTTTTTGCTGTTTTCATATTTTTTGGAAAAATATGCATCTATACAAGTTACTTTCATTTATAGTGAATTCTAGCATGACTACAATTGTAAACATGAGACAATTGGTTCATGAGATCTCAACAGTCCTCGTACACACATTACACTGTAACCATTAGCTAAACAGTTAGCCATGGAGCACTTAAATACTATTGGGTTGACACCCCTACTCTTGGTTAGTCGCGCTAACCTGCCACATGCAAAAGAGTGATAGTATTCTACCATATTCACGTTGTCTTTATTGTACAATGCGCGAGGCACTACATGTCAGAGGTTTGGTTATGGGCTCATGTTGGTACATAAATGTTGCCCTAGCTAGGTAATGATTGGTCAAACACGGATTCACTAATTATGTGCGTGTTTTCGCGAACTTTTCAACGCGAATAATTTACAACAATTCTCAACAATTTACGAGAATCACTAACGAGTTTCCAAGAACAACTCACAGCAAGTCGATAAAACCTGCGAACTCACCAACTTTATGTTGACAAATCTTTTATGCATGTTTTTCAGGTGATAGATTTTCATGAATGGAACTTGGGATTCAAGCGTGCGTTACTCAACACCATTTTTACGGGGATTTTTACTAGCAAGTATTACGAAGTTTTAATGTAAAATCCTTAGATTTCAAAAAACAACGAATTTCTCGAATTGTAACTTTTGACAAGCCGAAATCAAAACTTATGTTTTATTTAGTTGTTTGCTTGAATCTTGTGCTTGAAAAAGTTTTGAGTTACATCCTGTGTTTCCGCCTTGGCAGGGTGTGACAGATTGGTATCAGATCCAATGGTTATAGCGAATTAGGATTCTTTTGAGTCTAAGTTATAACTAACACAAAATGTTTCGAAAACGTTTTCCCCTGTATGAAAAACATTTTTCATCACAACGCACTGCACAAGTTCCATTCCATTTGCATTATATTTATAACATAACAAGCTCATAGGTGTACATTTGGATATTGTCGTCACAAAGAGGACGCCCTCGTCCTCAACCCCAATACCAGGTACTCTCTGAAGTTACGGGCGGCTATAGGTCCCCGATCGCCGTGCCGTCTAGATTTATATTTGACCGGTCCTTGTAACTTCACCAACTACCCGAACTAACTAGTAGAACAACGCCTAGCAAACGGAAGACTTGTGTTGATGATTATACTTACCCAGGGATGAGTCATTGGAGGACCACTCTCTTGATGTTCAAGCTAGAATGTCCGGATAGTCTTCTAAATGATGGAAGGAACCTTAATGGACTCTTCCTAGTCAATTCATTCTATATGATTCTTTTCACCCTGGTCGGAAGCTCGAAATTAGAGAACACTTGGGGAACCATGCAGGGCAAATTATTATTACGGGTGCACACTTAATCATAATTTGCGATGCATAGGAATCTTGGTGAACACTACGTTTTCAAGTCGATGATCACGGTCAATACCGAGTTTTCTAAATTTGCTATGTGGAATTTGCTCTCCACATCAAACGCACATTGAATAGGGATTTCCTTGATAAATATCCTACGACCCGTATCTCTCCCATGTTCATTGAAGTTCCTAATGTTTACTTCTATCATGTGAGTCGGACGGGCGCGACGCCCATGCAAACAAAATTGTCGCGTGCCACGTTAGGCTCCACTCCCCAACTTCCCAAAATCCTCGTTAAGTATCTACAACACTCCATCCCACCCGTTGGAATGATGACGCTAGACACACCTGTTATTCATTTACATTTGTTAATATAAGAGCTACCTTGTAGTGCGCTAGTCATTCTAAGACTCCGTAATTTTCTCCTACCCGATGCCCACAAGGATTATTAGTAACCTCGTTAGGGATACCAAAACACGACACTTTCTAGGATGATACAATGGAAGGTTCCATGCTCCTCAATAAATTTGAACTTTCCCTCCCGGAAGCCAATTTTTACACGTCCGCCCGATCAGTCAAGATGGTGTTTTGTAAAACATTCCTTTATATGTTTGTCCCTTATCATCATACACGACCGAAGTGTCCCTAGTTTTGCAAACACACCTTACAGTCATTGGGACATCAACCAGATAGTCAGTCGGATACCTTAAGTGGTCTTGTCATATCCCCCTCGACTTACCCTCTCCTTCGTCAATCGGTCTTGTCATATCCCCCTCGACTTACCCTCTCCTTCGTCAATTGATACTTCTAGTTTACCTCTCAAGTTTTCACTATTGATCGCATACACTACATAGTACTCCTTGCTTATCAAAGTGGATGTCGCTAAATGGTTTCTCCATTGATTTAATATGAACTATGCGCAATCCTCGGAGTTTTTCTGTTGCTATAAAACTAGTTTCCAAAACCTATTTATTTTGCCCTTCCTATCCATTTGGCCTTTTGGTCCTGGACTCACCACACATTGGATTCATACAAGAAATCATTCCCCTAACTTTTGGCACACCATAAGTACAAATCGCATAACAAAGGGCTAAACGTTTTTGGGTACATAAAAATTGGTTAACATAAAGCATCTTTCTTCTTAAACCAAATGAATATGTATACCAAATAAAATCATTGTTTTCAAAATAAACCCTCGAGTTCACAAAAACCTTTTCTGAAAGTTCACCTACCACAAGGTTGTACACGTTAGGTGTCTAGACCTGGAAATTCAAAATTTTAGTCAAGTGTGTCGTTATTAAACGTCTTACCATAAATTACGGAGTGGATCATTTCGGAAAATTTCATTACGCCCCTCGACATTTTATATAATGAATACAATTTTTGTACAAAATGGTAGGCGAAGACTTACAGTGATTTCGAATTGTATAATTTACATGCAAATAATCACTCGAGGCTGGAATGATCTAAAAGTTTATGTACATCGCCTCATACCACTTTAAACCCTTGCAAAATGCCTACATATCACTACAAAACTTTCCAACTACCTATTCCTTTTGTACTTCCATTTTTCTCGACCAACTGAAGCTTGTCCCAACCCCCACATATTTTTTTTACCATACGTTCGTGTTGTTTCCTTGAACACCATAGATGTCGGCAAGTCACGCTTGACTAATTTCTGAACAATTTTATTACAAGCGACACATTAGTTGCTTATGAAAATCGACACAACAACGTAACCTCGGTATTCACTCTCCATGGTGATACAACATGGTTACCCGCGCTTGTTAGCAGATGCCCTTTATTGCGATTCATGTAGTTATGTAGGTCTAAAACAAATGGTAAGTATATCACTTTAGACGGAAGTGACACAATCGCTCTCCTGTACGCAAATGCCCACGCATGAGCACTTTCTAAGATCTATATTCAAAGCATACGTATGGAGGTTTAAACCATAATATTCCCGTCCAAGTATGCATAGCATTCCGAAGTATTCCCCTAATGAATACAACGAACTATAACCATTTTTCCTCGAAGTCATCTCTATCAGCCTATTAGTAAATACATGCATGAGTTGTCGCAAAGGACTAGGTTGTTCTTGTTTATTTCAAAGGGCTAGATTGTCCTTGACGCACTTCTAAGAGCCAGAGGGTCCTTGTCATCCCTTGACGGTAACAATGACGTCCTCGCAACTATTCAAACTGTAACCAGCTGCTAGTTGGCATCATAACGAAGAGCACGATTTTGTGAGGCACATACTAGCATGTGGTTGTTACCGGCTCATGCTGAGGATTTCATAAATGTTTGAAGGGAATGACTTATGTTTCAAAGCATTCTAGAAGAACAGTTTCAAAAGTTATCATGGAATGCCAGTGAAGATTCCGAAAGGACTTTTACAAGAATTACTCAAATTACGTTTTGAGTAATAAAGCTAAACCCTCTCACAATGCCCTACAAATATGTTCTAGTGAATCCAACCCCCCTTTTTTAAAAGGAACACATTTCAGTTATAAAGTTGACATTTTGGTATTAACAGGATGAATATTTCAGGCGACGAACTCCATGCGATCCCTTGATCGATCGCTTATGCCCGACTAAAATCTTTCATACAAGTCAGACTCCCACCAAGTTCCAATCCCTTTCTCAGTTCCTTAACCTTCTTAATGGATGCAAACACTGAAAGCATCCATACTCCAGTGCCTTCAAGCTCTTACTTATAACATTGTTTCCTTGTTCCTGACAAAACTACATGATACCATAAGTGGTACCTTTACCAATGTTTTCTCGAGCCATGACATAATCTACGTGCATCTTCAGTCTACCAAATGACGTCCGGGAAACCGTAGACGTTCAACCGATTTTGTGATTTAATATTCTATAAATCTATCACACAAAATCCTAAGTTCCTATTTCAGTCAATAATCCTTGAATCCCTAGCAAACACCATCCAGACCCGGTCTAGTATCTATCACCCCTCAACTCAGTGTGACTCTTGATACCTGAAGGGCGTAGCACGCATAACTCTCGTTGATTTGCCATTCATTGATGGAGCTCACACTCCGTACTTTCTCAATTCCTAAGCATTTTAGTTTTCATGCATCACTGGGAACTCCTTTCGATTACCTTATTGAAACACCACCTCGTTCGAAACAGCTCAACCCTCAAAGGTAACGAGAACTAGTGTTACCTCCTCCGATCAATCACAACTAAGTGTTGGAAGAGGCATTGTACTCTCTTGGATTTGGACCTAACTTCTATTGACACCTTAACTTCATTGTCAAATCCCAATTGCCCAAGGATTCCATACTGTCGGACTCCAATTTTCAAGCCGGGAGGAAATTTTGAATCTACAATTCTTTCGCTTAATCGTTTACCTTCGTATTTTACCTTTCCCCGAATTCCAACCATTTCCTTGGTTGATGAGAGCAACAGTTGGAACATACCTAAGTTGTCACGATACGTAAATCTTCATCGCAACTACCAGAAGAAAATCAACCTCTACGTATTCTTCTTACTAAGAAAGTTGAGGCACTACCGTAAAACCTTCAATACAAAGCCAGATCCGCACCCTTTTTACCCGTTAAACGAGACTAATGATTGGAAATTGACTAGTCAAGCCAAGAAAAAGTGGTGGCAATATACCGTATGCCCATCTCTACTGAGTCCCACAGAAACAGTCTTTTCTTTCAAAATCCTTAAACCCTAAGCAAGACTAAAGGAACTCATACTAAAACAAGTACGGTGGTCTGAGCAAACAAAACCTCCAAGCCACCACGGGCATGCTTCGCGCCTACAAGATCGGTATCGAAGGAAGCTCAACCCTGAATACCTCACCATGGCTAGGGGCGTCTCTATTCCCTCAGACTTCAAACTTAATGGAGTTAGCAAACCTTACGCCCATCACACCTCAAGGGGTGTCTTCTCGACTTAACACTCAGGTCACCATCAGAGATGATCCCTATCTACGAAAAGTTTCATCTTGATGTGAAACCCGAAAGTACCATTCCTCATCCTGGAGGAAGGATAAGGAATCCATTTATAGATTACTTAAAACAAATTTAGCGGACGAAATTCCTTCAACAGGGGGAGAATGTGACACCTGACAATTTTTAAGGACAATATCGGTACACTTAACTAGATTCATAATATTTCAATCCGTGCATTAGAAATTCAGTGCATTATCCGTTTACGCATACAACACCCGCAATATCTGAAGCAATTGGCATTGAACAATCAAGCCAATCACACGCTCAACAGAGAGCAACCGAATGTCCAATTACTACGTACAAACAAAACAACAATACGTGTGACACTACCAAAGTAGGAAAGCTAGACAATCTCCTATATATCCGATCAATTCACAATGTGTTTATTACAATCAACACACATCAATGTCAAAAAAACATTACCAAAGAACAAGCATGTGTTAACAGGAGTTAAGATTATACGCAACAACACATGTCAATCAACAATTAACATATGTATTGATACCATGATTAATAATATTATTACATCAACACGTATATATGTATGTTAACATTCAAAAATCTATTTCTATACCCTAGGTAACTAATAATCGTCAATAACACGTCATATCCATATGAGGGTTCGATTATATTAACATAAACATGTGACAAAACCATATTAGGAAACACATGCCTATTCATGTATATACATACATACATATATATATACATAAATATATATGCGTATGTATTTATGAAAATGGATATTAGACAAAAACCATATACATATATGTATACAAACTCACGACCAAATCTCAAGGAAAAACACCAAATCAAGTCTTGCATTCACTAGTCACTATCATATGTTTCACCACAATTGAATGTACTACTTGATGTCATAAGCTTCCAAGGATGACACTCTTCTTTTCTTCCTCCTCTTGTGGCCAAGGAACAACACACAAACAAACAAACATGCACTTGCCATGGATTGATTGGATAAGAGGAACAAGACCAAAAAAAAAAATGAATCACCATGCATGCAGTATAAAGACAAAAATACAACTCACACTTTCTTATACCAAAATAGGCCTTCCAACATTCTTACCACCTTTCTATACTCAAGATTGTTTCCATATTTCCACCTAAATTTGCCACCCTAGCCAAAATCATGAGGTTATATACACACACCCATACATATGCGGTTGTGTATATATATGTAATGGAAGAGACAAACCTTGAAAGCTACCTTTCATACACCTAAGTTTACACCAAATTAACTACAAGACGACCAAGTAATCAACTCCAACACATGACAACATACCATCTTTGTTGAACCCATTCCCAAAATCGGCCACATCAAGAAATGCATGCCATCCATAACTTATACCAAATGGTGATTCAAGATCTTTAAACACTACAAGAGTACTAGGACAATTTGACTTGCTATTTATATATTTGTCCTCACCTCCAATCGACACTATATAAGAAGCACTAGGGTATTGCACACAACACACACCAACACATACAAACTCAATTGAAACAAGAACTTTTCTTCTCCTCTCTATACTCCTCAGCTAAACACCCAAAAAAAACCACCTCCGAGCCACATTTAGGAGACCAAGATCAAGGAGAAGCAACCAGCACCATCAGTTTGTAACACGTTCAAGAATCCTAGGTAAGTTAACTAAATCTGTTAACACTAAGGCTTCTTGTTCATCGACTATGATGGGGAACCGACTTGTGAATCTTTTACTCTCATACAATCGGCCAATACACTCTCAAACATAGTTTTATATTGTCACAAATCTATAATGTGTTGATTAATACAACCCTACACTTTTATACACATACACATACATATGGGCACACATACCTACGATCAACCACCCATCCATGTTAATCACAAGGGCTGAACACGTGTAGGTATGTATATATATCACCTTTTGTCTAAGAAATTCGACTCTAAGAACTCCAAAACATGAAGTTATGTATACATGGAAATAACCTCATTTATAACATGAGAATGCATGGTAATGTGTAATGGTATACAACTGCATATTAGAGGACAACTTTTTCCATCATAAGCGAGTTTTAAAGAAAGTCTATTTTTGCCTATAAATCGGCTTTGGACTAAAGTGCCATAACAAAGTTTCAAACATTTTGATAACATGTGTTAAAAATGTTACTACATGTGTTAAACCTTTAACGCAATAATATCATAACACATGATAAAACACTTGTTTTCCCAAGAAAACACCACACATGTTAGATTAGGAAATATTCCATAACCCATGATGACGTGTGGGGCCTATTTTGATAGCAATGGATACGTTTTCACAAGAAAACGCCAGTATTCACGAGAACCATACACCTTACAAAGTACAAATGAAATACTTAGTAATTGCCACGTGCACAAACAACGGTGCACGTCTACATGACACAAGGGTCCACAAGTCGGGTGAACAACTTGTATGGTAAATAACAAAGTACACGCAACTTAAGATGTCCTTAACATTTAGGGCACTCTTTGTCGGGATTATAGTTATTCCAGCTCCTGCTTTGCTAGATCACTTACTCGGACACCAGGTGAGTTTCACGGCCCCTTTTTACCGTTGTCATATTTTTGGGGGAAAACATGCATCTATACGAGTTACTTTCATTTAGAGTGAATTCTAACATGACTACAATTGTAAACATGAGACAATTGGTTCATGAGATCTCAACAGTCCTCGTACACACATTACACTGTAACCATTAGCTAAACAGTTAGCCATGGAACACTTAAATAGATCTATTGGGTTGGCACCCCCACTCTTGGTTAATCACGCTAACCTGCCACATGCAAAAGAGTGCTAGTATTCTACGATATTCACGTTGTCTTTATTGTACAATGCGCGAGACACTACATGTTAGAAGTTTGGTTATGGCTCATGTTGGTACATAAATCTTGCCCTTGCTAGTCAATGATTGGTCAAACACGGATTCATTAATTATGTGCGTGTTTTCACGAACTTTTCAACGCGAATAATTTACAACAATTTACGAGAATCACTAACGAGTTACCAAGAACAACTCACAGCAAGTCGATCATACCTGTGAACTCACCAACTTTATGTTGACAAATCTTTTATGCATGTTTTTCAGGTGATAGTTTTTCATGAATGGAACTTGGGATTGAAGCATGCGTTACTCAACACCATTTTTGCGGGGATTTTTACTAGCAAGTATTACAAAGTTTTAATGTAAAATCCTTAGATTTCAAAAACAACGAATTTCTCGAATTGTAACTTTTGACGAGCCAAAATCAAAACTTATGTTTTATTTAGGTGTTTTCTTGAATCTTGTGCTTGAAAACCTTTCGACTTATATTCTGTGTTTCCGCCTTGGCGGGGTGTGACAGATGGTTTGTAATTGGCTGAAGTGATTGAAGAGTGTGTGAACTACAAAAAAGAATTGGACGATCTAAATGCGGACATTGCTCAAGATTTGAAACAGAAGGCTCGATTAAAATGGGCAGTTGAAGGTGATGAGAACACAGACTTTTTTCATGGTTTGATTAATCAAAGTTTTGTTAATAACAGAATTAATGGGGTACAAATAAATGGGGAATGGGTTTCGGAACCGGATACGTTGAAATATGAAGCTCAGAAGTTCTTTGCTTACAAGTTTAGGGAGCCGAATCAACACAGGCCTTTATTTTCTTGGCCACATATGAAACAACTGAGAAAGCTGATTCAGCATCCGTGGTTGTTCCTTTTTCGGTTGAGGAGGTAAAGAAGGCTATTTGGGAGTGTGGTAGCTATAAGGCGTCCGGGCCGGATGGTTTTAATTTTGGCTTTATTAAACATTTTTGGGAGCTTCAACAGGTGGATGTAATGAGAATGATGGACTATTTTTACACCAATGGAGTTATTAATCGTGGTTGTGGGTCGTCTTTCATCGCTCTTATACCAAAAGTGAAGGATCCGCTTACATTTAATGATTATCGCCTATAAGTTTGATTGGTACAATATCAAAAATTATTTCTAAAGTGTTGGCGGTTAGAACTAAAAAAGTGGTGGGTTTGGTAGTTTCGGAGTTCCAATCAGTTTTTTTGGCTAATAGAAATATTTTAGATGGTCCACTTTATGTTGAACGGAATTATTGTGTGGTTGTGTGGGTTAAGCAGGTGAAGGGGAGGCCTTTTTTGTTGAAAGTGGATATTGAGAAAGCCTACGACTCGATTAGCTGGGAATTTATAGGTAGGGTTCTTCAGCAAATGGGATTTCCAGATGTATGGTGCATATGGGTGAGGAGTATTCTTTTTTTGCCAAAGCTTCAGTGCTTATAAATGGTCCTAGAGAATCCCTATGCTTTCGCGGAGTTAATCAAGGGGACCATCTTTCGCTGTTTCTATTTATTGTTTCCATAGAAGCGTTGACCGGGTTTGTTATCAAAGCTCTGGAGCTCGGTTTTATTTCAGGTATTCGACTTCCTAATAATGGGCCTGTTCTGACACATCTTATGTATGCTGATGATGTAGTTTTTTGGATGAATGGGGTGAGGGTAACATTCAGAATATTAGCCGTTTAATGAGATGCTTTTATTTTATTTCGGGATTGAAAATCAATTTTGACAAGTCGAGTTTGGTTGGCATTGGGCTGAGAACCAAATTGTGGAAGGGGTTGTTAATTCAATTAGATGTAAAGTTGGGAGTTTGCCTTTCAAATATCAAGGGTTATAGTGGGCGCACATATGATTCGAATTCGAAATTGGGATGGGGTTGTACAATGCGTTAAAGCTAGGTTGTCGAAATGGAAAGCAAAAACCTTGTCGATTGGGGGTAGGGTGGTTTTTGTTGAAGGCGTTTTGGATAGTTTACCTTTATATTATTTTTCTATTTTTAGGCTCCTAAAGGCGTTATTGATGTATTAGAAGCCCTTAGAATTTTTTTTGGGGTGGTGATGAAGATAGGGCCAAGACATACTAGGTGTGTTGGTATAGGTGGTTAGTCCGATTGATAAGGCTGGACTTGGTTGGGTCTTTAAGAGCGATGAATGAGAGTCTTCTTTTAAAACTCTAGTGGCGATTTAAGAAAGCAGATTCGGATTTATTGAATAAAGTGATTGTTTCCATTCATAATAGGAGCAGATCGTGGTCGTATCTCCCTATTAAATCTGGGGTGGGTGGGTCTTGGAGTGGGATAATGAAGATTGAAAATGATTTGGCTGCTGTGAATATTAATGTGAAAGGGTTGTTAAAAGGGATTGTTGGTAATGGTGAGAGCATTAGATTTTGGTTAGATAAGTGGCATGGTGAAGATAATTTGATGGATCGTTATCCATCATTTTTCGCGCTGGAAATGAATAAAAGCGCATCAGTTACTGACAGATGTGCAGGATGGGAATGGAAGCGGCAGCTGGTTAGTTTTGAAGAGTTAGCGACGCTGTAGATTTGTGTTAACGTTGTTGCTGATGTGAATCTGTCGTCTGTTGCGGATAAATGGAAATGGGAGGGGTCTTCTGACCGGGAGTTTTTGGTTCTGTCTTGTCGAAAGCTGCTTGCAGTATATTGTGCTCCATATTTTCCTTTTGAATGGGTTAAAGGTTGTAACATCCGGCCTCTCTTACCACCAATATTGTCCGCTTTGCCCCGATGGGTTGCCCATCCAGAGCTCACGGATTTGTTTTTGGTTGCCTTGGTGGAGACTTCCCAGGAGGTCACCCATCCTAATGCTACTCCCACCTGAGCACGCTTAACTGTGGAGTTCTCTTCTCATCCACTAACATTAAGCCCAAAACGCGTTGGTGATTTAAGAGGCTTTGGATTACTTAAGGATCTCTCCTGGCCACGGCCGATGTGGATTTGCCTAGGGTGTCATACAATGGTCCATGTTAATCTTCTCAGAAATTAGTACTGTTACAATCACCCCCCCTTAGGGACTCATCGTCCTCGATGAGGTTTGCCCCACCATCCCGAACGGCACAGGAGTGGCTCTGATACCATTTGTAACATCCGGCCTCTCTTACCACCAATATTGTCCGCTTTGCCCCGATGGGTTGCCCATCCAGAGCTCACGGATTTGTTTTTGGTTGCCTTGGTGGAGACTTCCAGGAGGTCACCCATCCTAATGCTACTCCCACCTGAGCACGCTTAACTGTGGAGTCCTCCTCTCATCCACTAACATTAAGCCCAAAACGCGTTGGTGATTTAAGAGGCTTTGGGTTACTTAAGGATCTCTCCTGGCCACGGCCGATGTGGGATTTGCCTAGGGTGTCATACAATGGTCCATGTTAATCTTCTCAGAAATCAGTACTGTTACAAAGGTGTTCCTAAAAAAGTCAGTATCTTTTGTTGGAGGGCAGATCATGACAGGTTAATTACCAACGCTGAAGAATCTGAACAAGAGGAATATTATACACGGTTCGGCTATGTGAAGATTCTGTGGGGAAGCCAAGGAGGATGCATACCATTTGCTGGTCTCCTGTTATGTTTCTCGGTGGTGTGGAACAAGGTTAGTGTTTGGTGCCATATCCCGCAGATTTATGCATTTACGGTTAGAGATCTTTTTTCGTGTTATAAAGGAATAGAGGCGTCAAATAAGAAACAAGTCATTATTTGAATGGTGATCATGTGTGCTTGCTGGATATTGTGGAAGGCTAGAAATGATGTTATTTTTGCAGGAAAGCGGTTTAAGATTGACGTCATTTTTGGGGAACTTCAGGCGTTGACTTTTATTTGTGTGAAGAAGCGGCTAAAGCAAAGTGATTTGACATGGGAAAAGTGGGTGATATTTAATTTATCGACATTATTTTGTAATTGATATGTAGATGTTGCAAATGTAGTTTTGCAAAACTACCTCGAACAGTTAGAAGTCCACAAAAATGTATTTTAATGTAAAATTAACTAAAAGAAAAAAAAATTCATACAATATGATCAATTTTAACAAGTGTTTACAACCTTTTAAATTGCTTAAACTCATATTATACATAATAAACCTTTTACTAATTAATATGAAATTATAAATGTTGGGTTATATAAAAATGTACAAGTTAGTTTTGCAAATAGGAGTAGAATTGAAAGAATTTTCATGACATTTTGAGTGTGAAGTAAGGAACTTTTCTTATGCTATCTTAAAAAACATATAAAATTACTATATTAGCTATCTTTGGCCTTTGCTCTTTATAATGTAGTATAGATAATAACATCCAAACATTTAACAATTACACACATCATCTCCTCCTTGTTCTCTTTGGTAAAACATATTCAGATCGATCCATCTTATTCCTCAACGTTAAAGACGAATTCCAGTGTCGTAGAAATCTGAAATCTGCAGCTCATGACTATAACGTGTCTTCATAATAAACCATTACAAATGGCTAGTGAAACTTATTTATACATACCGAAGTTTTGTGTCGGTTAAATTATTTTATCCGCCAAACCGATACAAATACACATACCATTATAACTATCATAATTTTGCCAATATATTTACTTAATTTATTGGTTAAAGTTAAATATTTAACTTGCCTTTTCACCTTCCTTAGATGATGACTATATGGTCAGCTTGGCTACTCATCTCTTGAATGATATTTGACACCTTCTGGATGTTGTTCTGAAGCCTATCAATTACACTTGTCATCTCATCTTCATTCTCTTTGGTAAAACAAGTAGACCGACCCATCTTGTTCATCAATTCTTGTAGAAGATTTCCATTGTCACAAAAATCTGAGATCTTCAACTCACAGTTACAATATTGTGTCTTCAGTATAAAATGTCCACCCTCCATGCGCTTCTTATCAGTAAAAGCTCGGATCAGATGTAGAAACAAAGAACTTAAATTTGTTTGTTTCATAGCTTCCAAAAGTTCGGAATCACCCATATACGCAGCCACCGTACACAAAACACCAGTTATGATGATTAGTAATTTAGCCAACATCTTTTCCTTGGGCTTAACAGACAGCCTGCTTGGTGAAAACATGAACTGGACACGTGCATCCAAGCGCAAGTTATACGCAATATCAAATGTTCGCATAAAAATAGACTCCACCGTTTTGATAAATTTATCAGAAAATCCAACACTTTTAGCAGCTTCAAGATCATCGAGCTGCTGCAGTATCTCTTGGTAACTGTAATTGTCAGCTCTAGTTTTGACCACAATCCGCTCCAGTGCCAACTTTACACTCAACCACCCATCGTTTATGTCTTTCACCGACACTATGAAATCATTGTAAAGTGCGGATGTTCCCAGGATGATTTCATAGTATAAACATACGTCCTGTGTAGTCGGTAGATACTTGCATATAGTTGGATATTCTTGTTTCATTTCAAGTATGCCTTTAGTGATTTGGTAGATGCCATCCAAGGAACATTGTTGGCTTCCATTGTCAAAAATGAAATCTACTATCTTACGGATATTGTGATCCATGTACGTATAACCTTTACAAGCCTCTAAATCGCGTTCGTAATCCCCGGTCTCAGATATGAAAATTGTTTCATACCATCCCCCACTCTGATCATAGAATCCTCACGTCGCTTCAGGTGCAATATATATTCCTTATGTATAAAGCGGATACCAAACTTGGTCACTTGTAAATAATTATCTGCAAAAAATTGATTCAAAATCATTTAGTGTATGTTAAACACCTTAAGTTTCAATATTTTGTACCCTTTACTAACACAAAGACATCATTTTCATGCAACTGACCTTCTGGCTCCACGCTAAATGAAACCCTAAAATTGCTTTTCTGACTTGAACCTACAATTCTTTGAAGATCATCAGTTACGGTCCAATAAAAAACCAATTGCGTCTCTGATTCTGTCACCAAGAAGTGTATGGGGACGGGAATTTTCCAGTGTTTGTCCCCCAGATGAACATGAGCTGTTACTATGTATTTGGATTTCATGTAGCCATCAACATGGTGGACAGAAACAGTAGCACATATAGCAACTCCGACCCATGGACCTTCAAGGATCAAATCCTCAGAATCTGCCTGCACAAAACCTGATGGAATTTCACTTCCTGCACCAATTATCTCAAATACAGCTTCGGGTGTCATCCAATATTTCGTTCGTAACTGCAAATATGATATAACTGAGTGTTCACTACTTGTTTAATGTTACATTTTGCAAGAATAAAAAAAAAAAGCAGAATACATAGCAGCAAGTTCTTCTACATGTTAAGTGATGTGGCCAAGGAAGCTATTACTAGAACTATTATAGAAGCAAGAACACTCAACACCAATGTTTGTGACAATTCCACTATTTTTTTTTTGTGTAATAATCAAGCGCACCAAAGTCGAGCAAACATATAGATATAATACCATTATATCCGTAGCTTTATTGAGGAAAAACAGGTGGAAGTAAGTATTGTTCTACACAAGAGCAATAGACAGGCATTTTCACCAAAGCACTGACGCATGAGTAATTTTGTTATTATTAGTCAGGATTATCTCTTAAATGTTATGTATATCCTTTCCTTGTATAGTGGTGGGGTTTCATATGTATTCTCCCTATTTAAAGGGATCTGTTGATTGAATGGACACACAAAATTTCCTTACCATAACATTCATATATGGTATCAGAGCCCTAGGTTCTGCATACCCGTTATTCTTTTCCTTTTTTTTCCGATCATCGGCTGTTTTGACAGCCTAATCCTTTGATATGTTAAAAAATAGTAGAAGGACCGTTTATGTCATTTTGTAATAGATAATATCACTTTGTAATAGATAATGTCAGTTTGTAATAGTTAGTATAGTATAGGGACTGATTGTGCCAACTTGTAATAGATATTGAATAGCTGTTAATTGGCGGGAACAGCTGTTAGGCTGGTGGTTATAAAGTAGTTAAGCAGGGGTAGTTAATCCCTAGCTTGTTGGTGTGAATTCTTCTCCTCTTTTGTTTCGTTCATTAACAAGCCTTATCATTGTATCAGAGCTCTAACGATCTGAGCTCCGGTGACCTGTTACCACCATCATCCGTCTCGTATTCCGCCGTCTAATCATTTTCCGATCATCTTCTCCGATCAAATTTTTTTTTCCTTCTCTTAATTTCCTTTCCTTTCAATTCTTTTCATGTTCTTTTCATTTCTGTGCTTGGATTGGTCATTGCTGATCAATCTATTCCTGAATTTGATCAATTTGTGATCAGATTCTTCTTATTCAGTTCTAACATCAATGGCTAATAATACTCGTCAACAAGAAACGGAAAAACTTGAGAAAACACTCAAAGAACATTCACAGTCAATAAAGAACAGTCAAACCCTTCAAGAACACAATGCAACCGCTATAGCCCAATTAACCCTAAATATGCAAACAATGTTTGACAATCTTAAGCAACAGCTTAACGATTTGCAGAAACATAATGATAATAATAGTAATCACATACACAACAACCACCATCATACTAATCATAATGATAATAATAATAATAATAATAATAATAATAATAATAATAATAATAATAATAATAATAATAATAATAATAATAATAATAATAATCAACACCATGATCAAAGGGTTGCAAGATTGGGAAAACTGGATTTCCCCAAATTTAATGGTGATGATGTGGATGGATGGGTTTATAAATGTAACCATTTCTTCTTGATTGACAGAACTCCTGACCATCTAAAAGTTCACTATGCTGTGGTGAATTTAGATGGTATTGCACTTAAATGGCATTAGGGCTATCTTACTAGTGCTAACAGACCCATTGAACAGATTTCGTAGGATGAATATGTTAGATCTATTACTACGAGATTTTCTGAGAACTTGTGGGAAGATGCCATGGAAGAACTCAAGAATCTGCAACAGACTGGTTCATTAGACGAGTATTGTAATGCTTTTGATTCATTAATGACTAAGGTGACCTTATCTGAAGAATATGCTGCTAGCCTATTTGTGGGAGGCTTAAAGCCTGAGATAAGATGTTTGGTCAAGGTTTTCAGGCCAAGAACCTTGAGAGAGGCCATTGCAATGGCCAAGCAGCAAGACAAGGTCCATGGTAACTTGTTTGGGTATAAAGATGTGAAAAAGAGTTACGTGGGACAGTCAAATACAAATTATAACAACAAGAAAATCTTACCCAGCACCTAAACCATTAAATGTAATGGCATCCAATCTTCCTTTATTACCAGCCCCTAAAAACATGAATACCAGTAATAACCCTGGGGGAAAGACAGTAAGAAGGTTGACCAATAAGGAAGCAGATGAGAAGAGGGCTAAAGGTGAATGTTTCTTCTGCCCTGAAAAGTATAGTGCCACCCACAAGTGCAAGAATAGGCAACTTTTCCATCATTGAGATCATGGATGATGAAGAAGAAACCATTGATCAAGAAAGTGTGGAATTTACTGAAATCTTGGGTCAACACAGATTTCTATACATGCAATGAATGGTATCCCTCTTTCTCTTACCATGAAAATAGTTGGATCAATTGGTACTAGAAAGATTTGTATATTAACTGATTCTGGCTCAACACACAACTTTATAAGTGAAAGATTGGCTAATAAAATGCAACTAAGTTCTCAAGATGTTCTTGCTGTAAATGTATCAGTAGCCAATGGTAATCAGATCAGTTTGTGTGAAAATCTGTAAAGGGTTCAAATGGATGATGCAAGGTATGTGGTTTGAGGCTGATATGCTTATCATTCCACTAGAAAACTATGATATGGTACTAGGAATTCAATGGTTGGCAATACTGGGGGATATTGTGTGGAATTTTAGGAAACTGACAATGGAATTCCAAATGAATGGAAAAAATCATGTGTTGAAAGGTATAAGCAACAATGTGGTGAGTGCTTGTTCAATAGAAAAGATGGACCAATTACTGAGTTATCCAGACCACTTGGTTCATTCTCAAATGTTTGGTTTACAATTGGTGTCTATAGAGGGGCAGAATAGTCAAAGTGCCAATGTGTCCAATGCAGTGTTTGACTCCAGAATTGCAGAGTTGTTGGATCATTTTAAAGAGGTTTTTTCTAAACAAAGGGGTTACCTCCTTCCAGGAGTTGTGACCATAGAATTGTTTTAAAAGATGAGGACAAGACCATTAATCTCAAGCCCTATAGGTATCAAGCCCTTCAAAAGGATGTTATTGAAAAGATGACTGAAGAATTGTTAGAATCAGGGTCATAAGAAACAGTTCAAGTTGCTTTGCTGCACCAGTGGTCCTTGTAAAGAAGAAGGATGGGTCATGGTGAATGTGTGTGGACTATAGGCAGTTGAATGAAGCTACAGTCAAAAATAGCTTCCCTAGACCACTTATTGATGAGCTCTTGGAGGAATTAAAAGGAGCCTCAGTTTTTTCTAAGCTTGATCTAAGATCAAGGTACCATCAAGTAAGAATGATTCCTTCTGATGTTCATAAAACTGCATTTAGGACCCATCAAGGGTTGTTTGAGTTTTTGGTAATGCCTTGCGGCCTAACCAATGCTCCTGCAACCTTTCAAGCACTAATGAACAAAACTTTTAAAGATTTCCTGAGAAAGTTTGTTCTAGTGTTTTTTGATGATATATTAGTATATAGTCAGAATGTGGATCAGCATTTGGAACACTTGAAGACAGTGCTTCATGTTTTACAACAGCATCAGCTGTATGCAAAACATTCCAAATGTTCTTTTGGTGGCCAACAGATTGAGTATTTGGGCCATGTGATTAATAAGGATGGGGTTGGGACTGATCCACATAAAATTGAGGCAGTTGTTAATTGCCTGTTCCCTTAACAGTGAAACAACTGAGGGGTTTTTTAGATAGGAAGTTTATAAGATCCTTTGGCATTTTGCCAAGCCCTTAACTGATTTGTTAAAAAAGGAAAATTTTAAATGAATGAATCAGCTCAGCAAGCTTTTGAGCAGTTGAAACATGCACTGACTGAAGCTCCTGTTTTAGCCCTGCCTGATCTCACTAAGACTTTCATTGTAGAGATAGATGCTTCCTCTAAAGGAATTGGGCTGTCTTGTTACAAGATGACCACCCTTTAGCTTTTTATAGTAAGGGCTTGTCCCCTAGACAGGTGGCCTTATCTGTCTATGAAAAAAAATTAATGGCTATCCTCATGGCCATTAAACAGTGGCGTTATTATTTGGTTCCTAAACATTTTGTCATCAAAACTGATCAGAAAAGCGTGAAACACCTATTAACTCAAAAAATAACCACCCCCCTTCAACACTCTTGACTTTCAAAACTTATGGGGTATGACTATGAAAATACAATACAAGAAAGGGGTTGAGAATGTCACTGATGATGCTCTATCAAGAATGGAAAGTACTACTACTACCATTTTTAATATAGCCTTATCTTCTTTTGATCCCTTATTAATTACAAGAAAAAGCACAGTTTGGAACAAGATACAGTGTTACAAACAGTCATACAAAAGTTACTGAAGGGAATCAGTGCATCATTATACTTGGGAGCAAGATTGTTAAAAAGAAAGCAGAAGTTGGTTATTGGTAATGATCCTGTGTTAAGAGAAGAATTGATCAAACTTTGCCATGATTCTTCTCTTGGGGGAATTCTGGTGTTCATGGCAACCCATTAAAGACTCAAAGCTATGTTTTATTGGAAGGGGCAATTAAAGCAGATTAAACAGATGATAAGAAGTTGTGATATATGCTTAAAGGCTAAACATAAGACTGTGGCCTATTTGGGCTATTGCAATCTTTGCCTGTACCTACTGAAGTTTGGGCAGACATCAGTATGGACTTTATAACTGGCTTACCTAAATCTTAAGGCAAAGATGTGATCTTTGTAGTTGTTGATAGACTTACAAAGTATGCACATTTCATGGCTCTCAGCCATCCATTCTCTGCTGCCACTATGGCTCAAGTTTTTTTGGATAATATCTACAAGTTACATGGCTGGCCCTCTACAATTGTGTCTAATAGAGACACAGTGTTCCTGAGTAATTTTGGAAAGAATTTACCAGGATTCAAGGAGTTAATTTGTCACTTTCAACTGCTTACCATCCACAAACAGATGGTCAAACAGAGGTTGTGAACAGATGTTTGGAGAGTTATCTAAGATGTATGACCATGGAGAGACCAACCTCTTGGCAAAATGGTTATCTTTGGCTGAATTCTGGTATAATACCAGTTTTCATACAGCTATAAGAACCACTCCCTTCCAAGCCCTTTATGGGTATGTTCCACCTATGCATGTTCCCTATGTGCATAGGGATTCAATGGTGGAGACAGTTGATGATTTCATGATGACCAGAGAGGACACAATTAAGATGTTGAGGGACTCACTTTTGAAGTCTCAAAACAGAATGGTACAGATGGCTAATAAACTAGTACAGAAAAAGACTTTGCAGTTGGTGACTGGGTCTATCTAAAGCTATAGAATTATGTGCAGAGTTCTTGAGGAAGACAGTTTACAACAAACTCAGTCCCAAGTATTTTGGACCCTATCTGGTGGTTGAAAAGATTTGGCAAGGTGGCTTACAGACTAGACCTTCCTCCTAAAGCTAACATTCACCCCCACTTTCCACGTGTCATTATTAAAGAAAGCTTCAGGTCCACCTACTACTGTTACCCACATTCCTACTGCTCCCAGATTTTCTCAGATGCCTGATAAAATTCTGGAATCAAGAGTCATAAGAAGGGAAATAGAGCTGCAGGCCAAGTTCTAGTTAAATGGAAGAATGGTGGAATAAATGATGCAACTTGGGAATTTAAGGACGAATTTCAAGCAAGATTTCCAGATTTCCAGTTTGACTGATCTTTGAGGACAAAGATGCTGATTAACAGGGGAGTATTGATATGTTAAAGAATAGTAGAAGACCATTTACGTCATTTTGTAATAGATAATATCACTTTGTAATAGATAATGTCAGTTTGTAATAGTTAGTATAGTATAGGACTGATTGTGCCAACTTGTAATAGATTTTGAATAGTTGTTAATTGGCGGGAACAGCTATTAGGCTGGTGGTTATAAAGTAGTTACGCAGGGGTAGTTAATCCCTAGCTTGTTGGTGTGAATTCTTCTCCTCTTTTGTTTCTTTCATTAACAAGCCTTATCATCCTTACCCTACCACACCTTCTGTTCGATTTTTTTTTCCGATCGGCTGCACAGATATGACAAAGACTGATGACCAAGGACCATCAGATCCGAACCCTCCCAAACCCACAACCCTCCACCCTTGCATACTCGGTATCCAATATAAAAAACAAAAAAATCCGAACCCTTGAGATTCTAAGGTGACTTAAACGTCATGGGTCAAATTATTCAAACTTCATGCCACGGCTTATAAAGTTATGAATCACATTGATACAACCCCGACCCCAGAACCAACAACAACCGATAAGAGACCTGTGAAGGAGTTGGATGCCCTCGTGGGTCAATGGATTTACAGCATAGTTTCTGATGACATGCTCATGCGTATTCTTGATACAGATGCAACAACGAGGGCCACATGGTGAAGTTAGAGAAGCTTTTCTTGAGTAATAAACAGGAGAAAGCGGCTGCCCTGGAAACAAAGTTTGTAAAACCTGACTCTGGCCACTTATACCTTTGTTGATGACTGCTGTCAGCAACTCAAAACACTCGCTGATCAGCTTGCAGATGTCGACCACACCGGTTACTGAATCTTGGCTAGTATTACAATTGGTATGTGGTCTTTCAGCCGAGTTTGATACTACTGCGTCTCTTATTAATTCTCAAAAGGCCGACTAGGACCTGGCCCGGACCATGTTGCACCATGAGGTCTGCGTCTCGACGCCTGCCAGAAAAAGTCTTCATCCGTCCTTGTCACGCCTACTGCACCTGCACAAACCAGCAACAACCAATCTTCCCCTACGCTCAACAATACCCCACCCGATAATAACCCACCTCAACAGCCACCTAAGCAGCCTCCTCAGTATCAACAAAGGGGCCATGGTAGGGGCAGGGGCTCCTACCGTGGCGAAGGAGGTCGCGGCACGGTCAACCGGGGACAACAACAATCTAACACTAATCCTTGGGCCTATGAGACTAATTCCTACCCATAATGGGCCTGGTGGAATACACCACCATGTCCATATCCTACCGAAACCAACTGGCGACCCAACCTAAATAACCAACACCCACCGTCGGCCTAGTAATGTATTCATGTTAGAGATCCTTTCTAGTATTTCCTACATATAAGGTCTTTGAATTTAATAATCTCCTTCCAATTGGTGTGATGACCTCTTACAAAGTTATTAACATCATCTTTCTTTCCCGAGAAAACACTTCTTATTTGTGGGGTAACCGAGAAAACATGAGCAGTTTGTGAATAGTGATGGAGGGTATGACCTAATAGCATAACCAACCGAACTCTGTTATTGTATGATGTGACAAGCTTGAGAATGTGTCGACACAATTGGGGTTTTAGGGTGCTTATGTGTATGTAGGCACAAACGTATATGATATACGTTTGTGTCTACGAAACGTATGTAACATAACATTTGTAAGTGAAAAACGTATATGCTGGTCTATATAAACCAAATCATACGTATAAGCACGTAGTGTTGTCATTTGAATTTTGTTTGTTGTTATGCTGCCCAAATTTAGAATGAAATGAAACCATTCATATATACATTCTAGCATCCAAAACTTCAATAACCTATTAATCATGATCATCACAGGATTCCGCACTGTGTTGATAATAGTTTAGAATCACAGATTGTTATATAGATTCTATCAAGGACTAACAAATAAAACTGGTTAATAATGTTGATTATCCAAGGGTTGTGTGTGTGTGGAGAGAGAGAGAGATGACAGACCTCAAGGTAACTGTGTAGTATTTTTTCTGCTAGACAACTGCACTTTTGTATACTGCAAGCTTGGGACAGTCCAAACATGATACGGTTGGATGATTGTTGTAGCTTGATTCATGGAATTTAGATACATCAACCCCTTCTGTAGAAACATAGTAATTGAATCTATTCCGCGGTCCATAATCCATGTCCTCATCTACTAACGAAAGTTTTGGCAATGACTGAAGCCTCTTGCAATTATTCAAGCAAAGCATTCTCAGTTTGAAAGCAGACCAATACTTGCTGGCAGCGAAACAAATTCATTTCCAGATAGATCCAAAGTTATTAAGTGACATAACAAACCGATAACATCAGGAACCACAGACAGATTACAGTTACTTAGATCAACTTCTTTAAACCTGATGAAAATGTGTCCAAACTGAGGTTTAAAAAACAATCCCGTTTTGAATGACAACGGGCATTTATTAACATGCAGGAGTCTTAGTTTTTTGAAACGACAAATAGTAAATGGAAGCTCTTTAATAAAGGTTCCACTGGCATCAAGATTCCTTAAATCACACATTTCCCCCAAGTTTTCTGGTAATTTCTTGATTCTAGTTCCATCCACATATAGATGCTCCAAGCGCTTCATATTCTTTCCAAACTCAGGAATATATTCAAGTTTTGAGCAGCCAGAAAGAAGAAGTGCCTCAAGAGCGTCCATTTCCATAGGAGCTCTGCCAAGGCTTTCAAACACGTACACCCTTTGAGATTCAAGTAACGTAGTCGCTTCAGGAGAAGAACTGATGCGTGTAGGCTTGTTAAATTTGTGCAGCCTTCAAGATTTAGTTTCATTAGATTTGATGCTAATGTCAAATCTGGAATTTTCGTCAAATTCTTTGAGAAACTGAGATTCATAGATAGCAAATTAGGCAGTTCCTGTTATAAGAGAAGGAAATTGTGAGACTTCTACCTTGCAAACCATGGCTGAAAAAGTGTTAAGGGGTATGAAGACCATTACTTACTAAATCTTTCTTCCAAAGTATTTTTAGTTGGCTAGAACACATTTCAAGGTCAAAAAGGTGTTTTGGCTCAAAAGTTGAAGGCAGAGACTTCAAGGAGCATCCAAACCATTCAAGAATTCTTAGATCATTGGAAGATACTCAAGTCCTTTAGGGAAGTGTATATTACTAATTCTGAGAAATTTTAGTTTTGGCATCTTTGAGAAACATGTAGAATCAGTGAAGTAATCATTCAATTCTCCCTTATATGGCTCCTGGTTAATGATTTCAACAGTTTGCGTTTCCTGGTACAAACAAGCACAACCACAGATTTAGTAATATAATTATTTCTCGCTCTGCTGTAAAAGATTACGCGTTAGTGACTTGCAAGTATCAGAAGAATTACTATTTTGAATAATGAAAAGTACAAGAGTATATCAAGTTTTAGTAAGTTCAGATTTTTTAAATGTGTACGTGTATAATTATTAAAATAGTAATTCAAGTAAATTTATTTTATGGAAAGGCCATTATACAAACTTGGATGAGAGTACTTCTACAACATCTTCATGATATTTTATTGCAATGTGCTTATGTGATTCCTTATGAAGAATTTTCCAACACATTTGCTGAAGAAGATCATGCATCCACACGCTATCTTCAAGATTGATACTTATGAGACACTTGTTAATAAGATCAGTAATTCCACTCACAGAGTACAATCCAATGTTGGTTAGTATATCTTTTACCAAATCTTTGTTTCTCCCTCTCAGAAAACATGCAATATATATGAAGGTAATACGCTGATTTTGATCCAGTCTTGCATAAACTACTTCAAGCCTTCCAAGAACTTCTTCTTCTGGATATCTCTAAGTTTCTTCAACGTATCTTTCCAATAGTTTTCATCCTTCCCAGATAAAAGAGAACCATAAACATTAAGAGCTAACGGAAGACCACCGCGAGCTTCACAATATCATTAGACAACTTTTCATAACCATGTGTAGGACGGCTTTGCTTGAAGGCCGACTGACAAAAGACACTAAGAGCTTCATCGCCTTTCATTTCTTCACAAAGATAAAATTCACTCATTTTATAGTAATTTAGCAAGTCTCTGTTTGTTGTGGTTACTATGACTCTGCTGCCAGATCCAAACCATTCAAGCCCCCCTGCTAAATAGGTCAACTGGTCAACATGATTAACATCATCCAAAATGATTATGACCTTTAAACCACGCAGTTTTGTGCCCAATAAAGTTTGTCCGTGAATAACACTTTGAACACGAATGCTTTTCTCCATTAAAATGTCATCAAGGAGTTTCTGTTGTAATTTGCATAGGCCAGTACTATCATTTTGTTTGGAAATGTCCTTGATATTTTCAATGAGACAACTTTTTTCAAATTTGTTTTTTATGTCCTTATAGACAGCTTCAGCTACGGTCGTCTTACCAATTCCACTCATCCCACATATCCCTAGACAAAGAACTTCACTAGACTCCATTTTCAGTATTTCTTTCACTTCATCCACCCGTGATTCGATTCCCACTAGACTAGTAGGAAGATCTATTGGCATTGTATCAGGCAAGTCCCTTAAGATTTTGCTCACAATTTTACTTACGACTTCAGCTTCATCCCTGCAGTTAACCAGACATGATATTAGGTCAATTGTGATAAGATTTATAAGTTCAATGACTTCTTCCAATTTACAAAGATAATGTTGAAACATAAAAGCTACTAATACTGCCACCTGTTTTGTGTCATGTGCCATCCCGAGATAGCCCCCACTTCTCTGAAAGCAGCTCTCCATGTCTCCACCTTTTGTGGTGCAATTTCAGGATCAGTTTCATGATTGGAAAATGCTTGTTCAAAACAGTTGCTTTGATGACGCACGTCAGAGGGAGACACGTGGTAAAAAATAGGAATAACCATCAGCTTGCCTCGTTTCATGCAATCAGAAATCTTTGCGATTTCCTCCAAACACCATTTTGATGTTGCGAAATTGCTGGATAAAACCACAATGGCGATTCTTGATGTTTCTATGGCCTCTAGGAGCTCGGAAGCAATGGGCTTCCCAATCTCAAGTGTCTTGTCATCTTTGTAGGTTATAATGTCATTTCGAGTTAAGGCATCATATAAATGGCTAGTGAAACCCATACGAGTGTCCTCCCCTCGAAGCTCATGAAAACATCATAACCCTATAATATTGTTGTAGACGATAATGATCCATATGGCAATACCAAAAAAAAAAATTAAAAAAAATTAATCATACTAATGAGATATGTTTCCTGTGTAGTATTATACTTCGTTTGTAAAGTATTTGAACTGCCATAAGCAATTGCAAAACAATCATTCAAAGGCCATTTGTGGTCATACGGCGTCAGGTAATATTTAAATATCTTCATTTTTAAGAAAAACCCAACATTGAATTTGTCCTTACAATTAACCTTACATATTTAAAACGGCTCATACTTTTAACACTAGTATTTTATAACTAAATCATCTATTTTCATAACCATTATATAACTGATTTTAGTTTTATCTTGTTATTGTTCCAATCGTCCAACTACAAAATAAATATAACTAAAAAAATGTAACTTCAATCAGTGAGTTTACAGTCATGGACCTAAAAACCAGAAGGACCGAGAATGAGACCATGAAGAATGCAACCCATTAACCAGACCGGTGCAACATCTGGTATCCGGTCAGACCGGTTTTCAGTCCAGACTGAAACTGAAAACAAAGCACATGATCAATCATCTGAAGTGAATAGGATTTTGACTCCATGGTTATAGCTAAAGATAAACTGTAAGTAATAAAAAGAGACAGGTTGGCTGCAAGGTTGTCATATGATACAAAAAGATCGAAAAGCTACAGGTCAATGTAAAGAAGATGAATGATTAAAAAGACAAGGAACTAGTTTGATGAGTCTATCGTGTGAATTTTCAGTGAAGCATTTCATCAAACAGGTTGTATGCAAAAACCAAAGTTTAGAAACATAACCATCTTATTATTATCATGGAGACTTCCAAGTTCTCCATCACCTTAATTTTCATGTTTAGCAATCGTATTTATACAAAAATGATTGAAAAAATTGGTTGCTAAAGAAAATCACAATTGAGAGTTGATGAAAACTGACCATGGAAACTATAGCTGCTGCTATAAATCTGTAATTCAGCGTAACTCAAGACTTGATGATATGATTAAAGAAGACGATGATTACATGAATGCTTTGGGTGTTGACTGATTATGAATTTGTTTAACAAAACTACAACCAACTTTTTATTTACTATTTCAGTGGAACTACACTTATTCAGCTAACCAATGTGGAATGCACTTACAAAAGATTGATAAAAGTACCCATAGTGCCGCGTTATTTGTGGGGTTAGACCCACCGTAGTGAGGCGTTACCCTTCAAAATTTTTAAAAATTGCGCTCCCCATATCGAAACACAGTGGCGCTATATAGCAAAAACCGGTTGAGGCTTTATAAAAATAACGCTATGTGTTTGTGAATTGGACCAATCAGACCTTGCCACGAGGCAAGGTCAAACATTTTTTTTTTAATAATAATAATAATAATAATAATAATAATTATAAACATAATAATAATTTAACATAAAATTTATTAGATTAAATAAAATAATACTAATAAAATTATATAAAAAAATAATATTTATTAAAATTAATAATAAAAAAATTAAATTATATTAAAAAATTATATTCAAACATTTGAATTTTAAACGGTTACTGTTTCAAAACCGTTTGAAATTCAAATCCCCCCCCCCCCCCCCCCCCCCCCCCCAATTCTCAGTCACACACCTTTTCCTCATCCTCAAATTCCCCCCCCCCCCCCCCCGGAGACTACCATTCACCTCCTCTCCTCCTCCTGCTGCTGCACAACCTCCTCTTCCTCCTCCTCCTCCACAACATTGGTTATATCCCCCTCCTCCTCCTGCTGCGGCACCACCAACCTTCACCCCTCCTCCTGCTGCGCGGCACCACAACATTTCCTCATCCTGAAGTCGATGATGACTTCACGGATGAAGAATGGGCCTGGGCCATGGATTATTGCATGGCTATTAATGAAATGGACCGACTAATGTTGTCGGCCCCCACCCCCCGAACTGCTGCTGCTATCCCCCACCCCAGACTACCCCCACCCCCACCACCAGACTACCCCCACCCCTACCACCATCCAACCCCCACCCCCTACCACCAGACTACCCCCCCCCCTACCACCAGACTACCCCCGCCCCCTACCACCAACCTACCCCTACCCCCCCCACACCAGACTATCCCTACCCCCCACCACCAGACCACCCCACCCGTGAATATGGGGACCCAACTCTGAGGACTTGGAAGCCCTCAGGGAAATTCGAGGAGGAGGAACGCCTCTGGAGCATGCCTACCCCTCCTCGTGAGTACTACTATTTCCCCTCGGATGCGAGATCCGATGGACGGACAGCTCACGTTCCCTATCCCCGAGTACTACACATCGAGGACTGGGACAACTACTCTCCATAGTGGAGAAAATTAGGATTAAATAAGTAATTTAGGAATTATATAGTGTTTAATTAAGTAATTTAGGAATATGTAATGTTTAAATAAGTAATTTAGGAGGTGTGTAACTTTTTTTTTAATATTATTTGTAGGCCTGTAAATGAACAGAACGTTCATGAACTGTTCGGCGGGAAGTTCGTTTATGTTCGTTTATTTAAATAAATGAACGAACGCGAACACAATTTTTTGTTCGTTTAATTAAACGAACAAACATGAACACAAAAAATCCACGTGGCTCAATCAGAAACAGGGGCTTTATTTATAAAGCCCCACCACTACACCCTTTTTTCAGTTTCTCTCCATGCTGACTCAGCAGCCACGTGGACCAATCAGAAAGGGGGCTTTATATATAAAGTCCCCCACTACGCATGGTCTTAAAACGAATCTAGCGTCCACAACGCCATTTCAAGAGCGCTAAATACTAAAAAGAGTAAAAGGGGAGGGCTCTAAATATTTAACGTCGGTACACAACCACAATCAACCAATAACCAACCGTCACCTCACTCCCCTTCCTTCCCTTCTCTTTTAAACGGTTAAAAAAATTCAACCCCCCCCCCCAACGTTTATTTTATTAACGGTCAATTTTTTTCACTTTATTTTTTTTCCAATTTTAACTATATATATAATAAACCGCACTACACACCACATTTTTATACCCACTATCAAATAAAAACACAACTACAAACCATATAAAACCAATCATCTCAAACATTCAAAGATATGAGTGGTGGTTATCCTAACGAACCTACCGGACCTTTCAATCTCCGACGACACTCTCCCACAAACATCATCAACCAGTGTCCTCTCCTCCCCCTCCTCTTCCTCCTCTCAATCATTGTCATCTCCTCCTCCTCGTCAACCAGTGTACACTTCTCACCGTGGAGCAACAATCATTCCTCCTTTACTAGGTTCGGCTGGTATGGATACAGATGCTCCTCTTACAGATGAGGAATATATCTGGGCTCTTGACTACACCATGGCTGTCATGGGATTGAGGCAGGTACAATGTTGGAGACCCAACCCAACTTCACCCCCAAACCCTCCTGCTCCGGAGCCAAATAAGGAAGGGTACGAAGTAGGTATTGGTGGGGAGTATATGAGTATGGATGATGAACCATACTATCTTCCAACTCCTGACTATGGTTGCATCCGCTCGGATGCTAGGTTGGACGGTTGTGATAGCGATCGTTCTGTGTCGTCGTCGGAGTATACACTGGAGGATTGGGATAACTATTCTCTGTAGGTGTGTTTAAGTAATTTAGGTTTAATACTTTTTTTATTTAGACTGAATTACAAGTTTTGTCCTTTAGGTTATACCCAATTGCAAAGAATGTCCTTTAACTTCAAAATTGATTGGTTTTGTACTTTATGTTTTAAAATCTTGCACGTTTTGTCCTTTTGACCTAACTCTGTTAATTTTCTTCGTTAAGTTTGGTCACATGACTTGCACACGAGGGTATATCAGTAAATTGACCCACATTCATTACAAGTCCTCCTTCCACCACCTCCTTCCACCACCTACACCACCACATTCCAGAACCACCCTCCACCACCACCTCCTTCCACCATCTGACCACCACACACGTCAGCCAGCCCACCCCCACCACCATGAACGACCAGCCACGTGCTAAATACCCTAAACCCTAACATCAAAACCCACCCCCAAAGCCCTGCTAAATACTCGCCGCCGACAACCACCACCACCCCTTCCATCAAAACTCTAACCCAATATATAGCTTCAGACCCGTCATCAATCACCAATACCCACAACCCTAAAACCTAACAATAACACAGATTTGTCATAAACACTGTTTTCGATCAATTAGGGTTTGATTTTGGGGGTAATTAGGGTAGCAACATAAAACGATCACTTTTTTCCCGAAGAAACTGATTCTAAGAGAGGAGAGAGAGGCTCATAGCAGGCGGTGGCAAGTGGAGCGATGGTGGTGACGGTAGACGATGGTGATGGGTGGTGGTAATGGAAAGGCTTACAGTGGTTATTTAGAGGTTGTTGGGTCGGGATTTTGATGTTAGGGTTGGTGGCTGTGGTGGCAAGTGGTGGTGGAGGGTGATAGCAGGCGGTGGCTGTGGTGGCAAGTGGTGGTGGAGGGTGGTAACAGGTGGGGGGAGAGAGAGAGAGTGAGAGGGGGGAGAGATAAAGAGAGTTTCAGGATTTTTTTATGTAAATTAATAATAAAAGGCATGAAAGGACTAAAATGCCCTCATGTGCCTTGCACATGACCCAACTTAACGAAGAAAATAAACAGAGTTAGTCGAAAGGACAAAACGTGCAAGATTATGTAATGTTTTAATTAATGTTTAATGTAGGATATATAATGTTCTATGTATGGTTTCAATATTATTTGTGTAGTTTTAATATTATTTGTAACTTTTTTTTAATATTATTTGTGTTTTCTTATTACTTTTACTTAATTCAATTCAAAAAAATAATAACTACCAATCATTGGATGGGGCTTTAAATTTAGGGTGATACTATTTGGACACCTCAAAAAGTTATTTGGACACCCTAAGTATGCCTCGTATAGAGCTATATGGGGCATATTGAAGTACAATTTTTGTCTTTTAGCTATCTGATGTTGACTAACACAGAAAACAATAAAGTTGATACTCCGCATATAGACCTATATGAGGCATATTTAAGTACAATTTTTGTCTTCTAGCTAACTGATGTTGACCAACACAGAAAACAATAAAGTAATATGCCTCATATAGATCAATATGAGGTATATTATGGTCTATTTTTATTTTTTGTGTATTTTCATTTTTATTGTTTTTAAATAACTAAAAATACTAAATTAACTTAAAAAAATCCAAAAATTGATGAAAAGTTAGTTATATTCATTCCAATATTTTTTTGTTATTATTTTAACAAAATTACAACTTTTTGTTACCAGTATTCTTTTATAAAAAAATATTTCTTTTGTTTGGTTTTGTTTAGATTTTGTATTGAAGATGTTTGTTTTGTTTTGTTGAGTTTGAAGAAATTATATTAACAATACAAAGTTTAAAGAAGTTATAAGATTTGTTTGATAAAATGTTTTTTTTTAAGTCGATTGCTCGTAGTAATTAATACATTTGAAACAAAAGAAAACAAACATCTTCAAAACCAATTAAAAAAACAAACCAAACAATTAAAAAAAAAATATGCCTCGTCTTTGTAACAAAAACATCTATTTTTTTTAAAATAGTGTTCAAATCAATAAAACTTTATTTTTTTATTATTTTTATTTTTTGGGATTTTTAAAAGTAATTTTAGTATTTTTAAACAATAATATTGTATTAAAAAAAAACAGCTAGATATACCTAGTATTGGTATCAATACTGGGCTTCGAAAGTGATATGGGGTGCCCAGATATGGGTCATATTGGGCAATATGACCCATATTAGGGTCTTTTTTTATTTATTTTTTATATATTTTCATTTTTATTGTTTTTAAATAACTAAAAATACTAAATTAACTTTAAAAAATTCAAAAATTAACAACAAAAAAATTAGTTATATTCGGTCCAAATTAACGTTTTTCGAACACGTTTTTTTTTCGAACAGTTTTTTTTCGAACATGTTTTTTCGAACTCATTTTTTTTCGAACACGTTTTTTTTCGAACACGTTTTTTTTTCGAACACGTTTTTTTCGAATACGTGTTCGAAAAAAAAACGTGTTCGAAAAAACTGTTTGAAAAAAAACGTGTTCGAAGAAAAAACGTGTTTGTAACAAAAAAATTATAATAATATCGTATTTTAAAAAAAGTAAAAATCGCTTTGATATGTCTAGTATTGGGCAATACGTGGCATATCAAGCCTATATTGGTGCCAATACTATGCTTGAAAGTGACATGGTCATATGGGGTGACTTGATATGGGTCATATTGGGCAATACAACCCATATTAATACACAGAGCCGTCTCCGAGAATGATAAAATTGTTTTGGGCCTTGGGCAAGAAAAAAAATTGGGCCCTCTCTCTATAATATAAACTCATCAATCATATATAAAAAAACCCAATAAAATGATAATTGTTATAAAATAAACAAAATAAAAGTAACAATCGGATTATTTCAAAACTTTACGTCGTAGGTCACTGTCTTTAATCCCTAGGTCTAATGTTCACATCTTCACAATTGTCGACTGGTGGTTGTTTTTTTAACGCCCACAACCCCAATCAGATTTATGTTTGTGTTTTTAATATGGGTTTAAATTTGGGCTTTTATATATAACTAGTGGGATTACCCGCACTTCATAGTGGGCTTTTGGTGGGTATCGGTTCGGCTATGTATGGTATCAGTGTGATTCCAACACTCGGTATAGCAAACGATACTCTACTATGGCGTTTCGATCGGTTATACACTATTATTCACAACTTGATTTTAAGTAAAAATTACATCTAGACGTAAACAAAAAGAAGCACATCGCAAAGACATACCCGGAATTATATAAAATATCATATATAAAGTTTTCAGAGAAAAACAAAACGTAATTGTAACAATTATTATACATTATAATTATTAAATAACTACATAATTAAATATGTTAGCATGGGATCAATGTCTAAGAAGTAAACAACACTAGGGAAGAAAATGAAACAAAAGTTAAAAAAAGTGAAAGCATTTTAATTATCTACCACAGGTTGCCACTTGCCATCAAGCCTTGATAACCTTCATTTCTAGTTTATTTAATACAAGGAAACGAAAAGAAAAAAACCTACACATGTTGAGAGTCGAACCTGAGACCTATACAATAAAATGAGACGCGCCTACCACTGGGTTGGGACAGTTTATGTTAAATTCTTAAGTACATAACTAGATATATAAACTTTAAAAACAAATCGGGCCCCTTGGATATTTTGGGCCTCGGGCCATCGCCCGGATGCCCACCCCAATATCCGGGCCTGTTAATACACGTATTGGTTGCAATATTAGAGTTGGAAGGTGATATGAGGGTGTGTGGTATATATTGTAAAAAAAACACATCGTTATGCCTCATATAGGTCTATATGAGGCATATTAGTCCTCATATCATTTCTTCTCAGCCTAGTATCAGACGCAATACGTGATGGCTTTGATATGCCTCATATTGACCAATACGATGCATATCAAGGTCGTTTTTTTATTTTCATTTTTATTGTTTTTAAAAATGAGGCATATTGACCTTTTTTTTTTGCAAACTTTGTACTTTTTATACAATTTTTATTTTTTGTTAACAACGTTTTATAAGTATTTATTATTTTTCAAAACATTATCGTGTAGTCTATAATAGTATAGTGTACTATACGATAATACACCACATAATATGATTCAAGATCTATACTACCATATAAGGTTTTAAAATATTTTTACTTAAAAAAAATAAAAAAAATTATAAACTTTATGTACAAATGGTAAAAATTTTGCAAAAAAACCCTACTGAAATACATTGATCAATCAATTTGTTAAAAAAAAAACTATTTTCGAATCTATAAAAATACAACGATCAATCGATTTAAAAAAAATCTAAACTAAACTTATACTTAACTTTTTCAAACTCACCAAAACAAAAAAGACATCTTCAAAACCAACCAAAAGAAATATTTTTTAAAAAATAATACGGTAACGAAAAGTTGTAATTTTGTTAAAATAGTATTGGAATGAATATAACTAACTTTTTGTCAATTATTGGGTTTTTTTTAAGTTAATTTAGTATTTTTAGTTATTTAAAAACAATAAAAATAAAAATACAAAAAAATAATAAAAAGACCCTAATATACCTCATATTGATCTATAAAAAGACATACTTGACTATGATATATACCTCATATTGACCAATATGAGACATATTGGCACGGAATTTAAGGTTTGAGATTCCCTTGAAATTTGTGTGTAGCTTTTTGACTTAAGTATGCCTCATATAGACCAATACGAGGCACACTTAGGGTGTCCAAATAGAAATCAAGGGTGTCCAAATAGACAAAGCCTAAATTTAAAGCCCCCACTACACATGGTCTAGGAAAATAATGTGAAGTGTGTACTAAGGTTGATTAAAATAAAAAAAAATATAATTAAGGTAATCATTGTTACAAATCGTATAAATAAAATAGCTTTATAACAAACTAAATTGAGATGATTAAAAAGAAGAAATATGAAAAACAAAAAACAAGTGAAGGAAGAGCACTAGACATCTAAATGAATCAAACTGATTATGACATGTTAGGCAAAACGCCAAGGAACTTTTCATAAATTATGTGAGTGGAAGTGCACCTGTATACTTTTGGGAAATTAACTATATAGCCAGCCAATGTGGAAGGATACACCATACTTTCTTACAAAGAAAAACCTACGTAATTTCAAAGAAATAATAAAACTTCCAAGAAATAACAAGTGAAGAAGATAGACAAACTAAAGTTTTTTTCTTTCAATAATTTTCTGTTTGATTTCTTAATGTGAACGAGTACATATAAATAAACATGCAAGATGTAAAGATGGGACACTAATTATGTGGGAAAGATGTAAAACATAGAAAATATGGAAACTTGGATCCTCATAATGAAACATTAGACCATGTGTAGTGGGGGACTTTATTTATAAAGCCCCTATTTTTTATTGGTCCACGTAGGATCTGAGTGAGAATGGAGAGATAAAGTGAAAAAGGAGTGTAGTGGTAGGGGCTTTATTTATAAAGCCCCTTTTTCTTATTGGTTGATTATTTTATTATTTTTTAATCTTTTAACTCAAAATAATTAAAATAAAAGACAAATAAATATAAAAAATTATAAATAATATTAAAAACACACAATTAATATTAAAAAAAAGTTACAACTAATATTAAAAAAAAAAGTTACAACTAATATTAAAACACACTTCCTAAATTACTTATTTAAACATTACATATTCCTAAGTTACTTATTTAAACACTAGATAATTCCTAAATTACTTATTTAATCCTAATTTTCTCCACTATGGAGAGTAGTTGTCCCAGTCCTCGAGTGTGTAGTACTCGGGGGGACACGGAACGTGAGCTATCCCAACCATCGGATCTCGCATCTGAGGGGATCCAGCAGTACTCACGAGGAGGGGTAGGTCGGCTCCAGAGGCGTTCCTCCTCCTCAATTTCCCTGAGGGCTTCCAAGTCCTCCTCAGTTGGCTCCCCTCGTTGACGGGGTGGGGTATCTGGTGGTAGGGGTGGGGATAGTCTGGTGGTGGGGGTGGAGATAGTCTGGTGGTGGGGATAGTCTGGTGGTAGGGAGTGGGGGTTGGTGGTACAGCAGCAGCAGTCCGGGGGTGGGTGCCGACAACATTAGTCGGTCCATTTCTCTAACAGCCATGGCATAATCCATGGCCCAGACCAATTCCTCATCCGTGAAGTCCTCATCGGCTTCAGGAGGAGGAGGAAAGGTTGGTTGTGTAGCAGCATGAGGAGGGGTGAAGGTTGGTGGTGCAGGAGGAGGAGGAGGATAGAACCAATGTTGTGGAGGAGGAGGAAGAGGAGGAGAAAGGTTGTGCAGCAGGAGGAGAGGAGGAGGAGAAGAGGAGAATGGTAGTCTCCGGGCCGGCCCCGTCCCCGGACCCGGCGAGAGTACTGCCGGAGATTAGAAGGTCCGGCAGCTCCTGGTGCAAAACCGCCCATATTATTCATTGCTTTGAGGAGGAGGATGAGGAGGTGTGACTGAAAAATCAGTTTTGGTGTTGTATTTATAGGGTTAGAAATGTGACCGTTTGGGGGGAAAACGTTTGAAATTCAAAATTTGAAATTAAACGTTTTGGGGGGGGGGGGAATTTGAAATTCAAACGGTTTGGAACAGTAATCGTTTGAAATTCAAATGTTTGAATATAATTTTTTTATATTAATTATTTTTTTATTATTATTTTATTTAATCTAATAAATTTTGTGTTTAACTTATTATTATTATTTTTATTATTAAAAAAATATAAAGTGAATGTTTGACCTTGCCACGTGGCAAGGTCTGATTGGATGTAATTATTGAGACATGGCGTTATAAATATAAAGCCCCAACCTTTTTTTTAAATAGCGCTCCCTGTTCCGGTTTTGTGGCACTATTTTGTAACTTTTTGGGTAAACGCCCCACTACGGGTGGTTTTACTGGATATGAATTATAACTAATACTAGTTTATAAGCCGAGAGCGTCCCGGGGTTGAATAGTTTAGTAATTATGTAAAATTATATAAAAATATTTAAAAAACAAAATTTTATTATGATATATAAGAATGAGAATTACATGATCGGATCTTAGATTTGAAAAAATGTTGTTGTAAAAGACATTTGTTGTTTCAGTTTGTGGTTTTCCGTCTTTGTTAACTATTAACAATGATGAAGAATGGTAATAAAAAAATATAAAAAGAATTTATTTATTATGATGAATAAGAATAAAAATTACACAATCAAATCTTAGATTTGAGAAAAAATTTCCCTGTACATCACATTTGTTGTTTTTGTTTGTGGTTTTCCCTCAAGTATTAACAATTTAACTCCATCTCTGCTCTTGACCCTTGATAATGCTACGTATAGCTGACTATGTGTAACATCGCGTGATTTTTACTTTACATGTGTTTTAAATTCTATATTTAACAAATTCCAAGTTCGCCTTTATTCGATTCTTTTATATTACTTCTACCAATTCTTGACGTGTCGTCAATATAAATTATCCTATTCAATTTAGACGTTATAACAAGAAACTCATTTAGTTAAAATCTTAATATATATTTATTTTATCTTTAAAATAAAACATATATATTTTTTTTTATAAAAATACTTTTAGAAAGCAAAAAAAAAAAAAAAAACGGAACCTTGATTTCTGCTTTGACTTTCATGTCCAACTCATAACATATACAAACATACAAACTCAATTCGTCTTTGTTTCTTTTCTTTCTTTTTATTTTAATGACAACAACAACAACGAACAATATTGTTCGTTCATTTTATTTTTTTTGTTCGAAGTCAACAACAACAAGATACAAGCCATCACCATCCCATATTAATCACTCCTAACCCCCACCTAATTCACCCCTAACCACCTTATTTACTCTATTAAACACCCAACTAACTTACCCCACCTATAAATACACCTCCTCCTCACCCTTTAACTCTTTGCTCACTCTAAATCACCCTCTAAATCTCTTTCAAATCCTCAAGTTTCAAGCCAACTTCCTGTTTTGCATCAGTGAGTTTCTTGGCTTAAAACTTCAACTTTCATTCTATTTCTTTTCTTCTTTTCTTCTTAAATCCCTTGGAGAAACCTCTAAGACCTATCTCTTGCTTCTCCACAGAAGTGTATAATGAATAGAGCACCAAAAAAAGGCATCAAAGGTGATTAGATCTATGATTCTTTTATGTCCTAGGATCTTTGTTGTAAAGGAACCAACCAAGTCCACCAACAATCCAATGTTGGATGGATTTGTGCTATGGTAATGGTTGACAAAGGAGAGTCAAGGCTCATCCAAACAAGTCACCATACTTTACTTAAACCTCCTAGTTATAGTATGTATTATTATAAGTATACTTTTTAATCTTTTATCCTATTACTCTAGTAATAATCTTTTGGAAGGCTTGTGGTTACACCCTACCTTACCAACTCTCTTGACCCTTCTTGTGCTATGGATTAGTCCACACTAGAAAGGGGAAATCCAGTGTCCAAACCCACGTTTATCCCATAAGCAAAGTGGTTATGATATGAAACTATTCCAATGGATTCACATTCCTAACCTCATACCATCCGAATCATCTATGATGATTTTGTGCTTGGTCTAACTTAATCTCATGACCATCCGGATTGCCCTAAAGGCAATTTGTGTTTTGGTTCGCCTAAAAGGCTTGCTTGACTCTCTTGAATCTATACCTAAACTCGAACCTAAGACTCCTTCATCTTTAATTCTAGTTAATCGGAGCTAAGGACCTATTCTTCCAAGACTCGTTTTTGGAACTTTACTAAACACACCCAAAGGTGAGTTCATACTTATCCCCTTTTTACTCTTTATCACTTTTGGGGCTCAACATGTATCTTATGCAAATACACTAATGCCTTCATAATACACATGCTCAATCTATCAAACATGCTTATATGCTATTGCCATGCTAATGATTCTTAGATACTTAAGCATAATTCATTAACTATTTTAGCCCACCTTAACATGTATAGCGCTCTAGGAGTAGCACCCTGCCCCCTTTATGGGTCATTGTTAAGTTTTAACGCCTAACATGATAGTGTTAGGTGTACGCTGTGGATATTCGCGTGTTCGATTTATGTCTTTTGTATGATACGTATATAGCCTGATGATTTGAGTAAAACATTCTAAACACTATGTATGTAAACCAAAACTAGTATGCTCACCAATGCTTTATGTGTTGACGGATATTTATACATGTTGCAGGAAATATTTGATGCGAAGATTTTAAGAAACTTATTAGGATTGGACTAGAAACTCACTCTAGTTTAATTTTCATATTCATGATGTTGTATTTTCCTTTATTGAAACAATTTGTATTTCCGCTTTAGACTTATTTATGCAATGAATGAAATTTATCTTTAAATTATTTGTCACAATTCTAGTGTCATGAAGTCTTTGAACAATCTATCACAAGTCGCTTCTCGATGTATTCCGCCATCGGTTGGGGTGTGACACCATGTGTGAAAACCGGTTCTCTTATGTAAAGACCAACTCTTGATAAAGATTTTCCCTGCCTTTTACTAATTGTCATTGCAAAACATACTGACAATGGAAATTGCTTCCGTTGGAATTTGAATGGAATTTTGTTGTCTGAGGGTATCATATTTTTCCTTGGAATGAAAATCGGGTTCCAACATTTTCACCGGATATTATCTCAGCATCAAGAACTCGTTTTCCATGTCTCTTTATTTGTAGCCTTGTACCATTACATAGTCCTTGTTGTTGGTCAATATTTCGAAGAAACATTACAAGTAGACCCACTTTTAGAATCAGTTTGTGGTTAGGCAAACTTGAAATTTGAAGTTTGTTAAAAACATAAGGAGAGTATAAGGATGTTTGGAATTCTCTAATTTCTTTGATGGGGAAATACTATCTTAACTTAGATGCTTCTAAATAGGTAATATCACCTATGAGAACCAACCAATTTTGCCAAAAAAATATACCACTTAAAAAAAGATTTTACAAATCAAATTTAAATTCAACAAAAAACCGTAAAAGTATAAATTGTAAATAAGATCACATGTTCAACTGAAGCAATGGTTAGGCAAACTTGAAATTTGATGTTTATTAAGAGCATAAGGAAAGTATAAGATTCTTTGGAATGTGTTTAATTTTTCTGATGGGCAAATACTATTTGAACTTAAATACTCTGTTTCTTCTCCTGGAATCAAAGCAATCAACCAATGTTAATTTCTTGGACGACCTCATTTTCTGGAGCAAGTATTGCTCTTTCAGAAAAGTATGATTTGTTTGTATATTGTTCATAAATTGATGGGTAAATAAAGTTGATCAAAGTTTGGATTGGATCGGTTGAATTAGAGATCAATAGATCATTAGGTATCTGAAATCAATTCTTAAAATGTTTTTATGAAATTAAAAAAAAAACGTTTTTTTTTTGTATATGATATTTAGACTGAAATCAATTCAGTAGAAACGTTTAGGATTGATTTTCTTGTAAGAAAAGTTTGGCGGGAAAATCTTATGTTCTTCCAAAGTAAAAAAAAGAGTAAAACCATTTCAAAAATAAAATCGCAAATTAACTTTTTTTTTGTTTGTATTCGATTTGATCTCTATGTAAAAAAAAGGGAAATGATTCGTGTAACCGTTTGTCGATCTAAAATCCTAGTTTGATTTATGTTTGAGATTTCGTTGACTTCGTCGGTATTCAAGAATACTCGCCAGATTATCCTTCTTCTTCGGTTCTGTTATAGATTGGCGGTTGCAATTCTTGAATGTAATGATATGATCTCTTCTGAATTGGCCTATAATTCTTTGTTTCAACATTTTATTCGATGGTTTCTTATATCTCTGTCTTTTTCTTTTGAATACTTCGTCGTTCTTCTGCAATTCCAGTGAAACCTTCTACGGTTTTCTTTAATATGCAACCAGGGTTTAAACAAATGACCAGACCCAAATGATTCCTTCACTGTTGATTTTTTGCGGTTCCTTTATAACAGTTCCGATGGGTTTATGCAATCCCCTGTTTTCGGTGATTTCAAAATTTGACGAACTGTTCTTGATTTGTTAAACGTGGCTCTGATACCAGTTTGTTGGCAGCGGATGATTAAAACAATCGAATACAGTACAAAGCAAAGATCAAAACACAAATTTAAGAACAATAACTGATGAGATAGTGAACGCTTTTGAGAGCAAAACAAAAAAATGAAGAACAAACTTTGATATATGGATTGATTCTTAGGAATAATCTTGGTAACCTTTACAGTACAACATTCTATCCAATATATAGTTTTAATTCCGGGCAAAATGGTGTGTCCTTTGATAAACCGTCACGTCCATTTGTGTATAATCACATCCATTCATCCAAGAGTTGCGTCTTATGATTCTTCCATGTGTGCAATGCCTTGATTAACCGTCATACCCAAACTTAATTCTAATATTTACATTAATACATTACATACTTAGAGGGTGTTTGGGATTGAGTTTCAAAACAACTTATTGACTTATTGATTTTTTGGAAAAGCCAATATGTCAATAAGCTATTTGTGTAACCCAAAAGCACTTTCTGTTTTGACTTTTGGCTTTTAGCTTTTAAGGGTGGAAAAACTGTTTTTGAAAAGTTAGAAATCCTGGCTTTTGGCTTTTGACTTTTGGAAAAAAAATTACAAATCTACCACCCGTACTACCAATATTCACAATAAGTTAAGCGAAACACTTAAAAAAAATAACAAATATTGACTTTTTGACGTTTCCCATCCCAAAAGCTAATCTAAACACTTTTTTAAAAACTCATTTTCAAAAAGTTATAAGCCAATAAGCACTTTTGACCAAAAGCATTTTGCATTTCCAAACTCAATCCCAAACACTCTCTTAGGGTATGTTTGGCAAAACTAGCTGGTGGCTGGTAGCTGAAAGCTGGAAGCTTTTTAAATATATTTTGATGTTTGGCATAGTAGCTGGAGCTTTTAATAAAATGTATAAAATGACCAAAATGGGCATAATTAAAAGTTTGTAAAGAAGGTTTTTATTTTATTTTTAAAATAGAATGTGTATTTGTGTCATTTACTAATTAAAAGCTTGTAGCTAGTAGAACTTTTTCTTAAAAGCTAGTACTAGTAGCTTTTCACTATACAGTTTTTTCTCCAACTAAAATCTTCCAGCTCCTTTAACCAAACAAGACTTTTTATTGAGTATGAGCTTTTTCTTAAAAGCTTGAAGCTCCTAAAAGCTTTTTAAAAGCTCATTGCCAAACATACCCTTAGTCTAAGATGATTATATCCTAAATAACATAATAATAATAATAATAATATCTAGCTTATATTCCAATAGAATCTTAAGCCTGTTCACCAACTCATAAACCACCCTTGAGTTTAAATCGAGGCATTAAGGGTTTCGAGTCACAGGTTATAAGGTTTTACGATTTTAATTGTGTAACATGTTGGGTGTATCAACACTAATGGCCGTTCCCTAACGTGCCGCAAACATGAGGGTATTTTTGTCAAACCATAAATAAAGTTTAATATATAATATTTTGTGCCCCTTCTTTTTAGTTATATTGTATTGGACATTAACCTACAAAGTGTAGGAAGTATTAAGAACGTGCCACGTGTAATAATAGTTTTATTAGGAAACACATTTCTTAACTCCTGTTAAGGTATATTAGACCATCTAATTTACTGAAATATTAACCACCTAGAAATCATATAATACGCAATCTGTAATTGGAATTCAACATGTAATCGGATTTCAATCTGCAACCTCCGACCACCACCTTCGACCATTACCTCCGACCACCACCCTCAACTTGCAAACTCCGACCACCATCACCTGCAACCTCCTGCCACTAGCAACCTGTGACCACTACCCCCAACAACCAGTCGAACATCTGCATTTTGAACTTGTGTGAATGTCCAGAGAGTTCCAGGTGATTAATATAAACTTGCGTGATTTTCAAATGAGATACCACTGAGCTTGCATGATTTCTCAACATGAACTTGCATGATTTTTTCCAAAGTGAATTTGCATAATTGTTCAAAATAAACTTGCGTGATTTTTCAAGATGAATTTCCTTATCCCGTGGACGTGGGATTCACACCGAACCCGAATCACCTAAATTCTCATGTGTTTATTTTATTGCTTTTGTGTATGTGTGTGATAATGTGTTCCACTGTGCGTTGCTCTGGACGATACCTAACACGTCCATATGATTAACGTGAACACCTTTCCCTTTGAAGTGCACAGTACTGAGCAAGACACTAATGTTAATCAAGCCTCCCCATGATCAGGAACAATAACTTCGTCAGCCACAACCAGTGTTGGAAAGTAAATCAAGAGGGATCAGAACACTGTCATCATTTCCCGAAATGAGAAGATTTTAACAACTCATCATTATCAATTATATAGCCGTTTGAGGCTATTTACCATTCTTGTGTGATAGCCGTTTATGATCATTTCCTTTCATAAAGTCTTGTACAGCCTATATATTTCCTGTATTTCATATCATGAATTAAATAACAAAAAGCTTTCAATATCAATCTCTTATTATTCCTCTAATAAATAACATGGTATCAGAGCGGGACGTCTAATTCTGAGACCAGCCTGCTCATCATCTTCCTTTGTTTTTGATAGAACCCGGCTGCCATGTCCGAAGACGGTAACTCGGGTTCCGATTTATCAATCCAACTAGCCAATCTACTCAAAAACAGTCTCAACATTCAACCACAAAATCCAAAATTATCGGACAACCTACAAATCAATCTCAAGCTTAACAGTCATAATTACGCTTTATGGACTCGAATGATTCGAGTTGCCATAGGCGGAAAATCAAAGAACCTGTTAAAACACTTATCCTCAAATCCTCCAGACCCAAGCGATGAAACTTATGAGCAATGGGAACACGACGATCTTATCGTCTTCTCGTGGCTCATTCATAATATTGAACCGACCCTAGCCAGCAACCTAACCGAGTTCCCGACCGCTAAAACGCTGTGGGACGCTCTTGTGGTTACTTATAGCAACGGGAAGGATAAGCTACATACATACAATCTGCATGTTAGAGCAAACGACGGCCACAAGAAACGGGTCAAAGGCGCCGGACAGGAGAAAGGTAAAGCCGCCGTAGCCACGAGCAGCAAAGAAAGAGCCACCAGCGTGACAGGCGGCGGCGGCGAAGCTTTCGGAGGCATGGCGGCAGCCGGATGGGAAGAGGAGGCGGATGGAGGTAACCGGATTGAGGATTTATCCTCAATTCGGATCACTAACTCTCGTTTCTTTTCACCATATATGTTGAATTTGTTAGACAAAAATGAAAGGCAAAATAATATTGTTGGAACATCGGATGGTGTACCAGAAAAAAAACAAAGGCCAAGGGATGGTTGGTAGGGAGAATCTCACCATTTTTAAAGAAAATAAAAGCAACAGTAGCATTAAAAAACTTGATAACTTTTTTAAAGAAAAGAAAAGCAATCGGTTGGTAGTAGGTGCTATTGATAAATGTAAATATTTTTTTAAAGAAAAGCAATCAGTTGATGGAACGGACCATTTTTTTAAAGAGGAATGTGTGGGTGAGATGAAAACTCATGACTTGGGGTCTTCACCCATTGATAACCAAAACCAATTTTTTAAACACAAAACCATTGGTCCATATTAAGAAAGGTAAACGGTTTAAAGGAACTAGAGTTAAACCCGTAAAAATTTTTACAAGGTTTCATAAAATTAAAAGACCTTCGTTTTAAAAAAATGGAAAAATAAAAATAGAGTTTTTTTGAAGAATTTAAGTGCTCGACAGGCTAATATAGCTCAACATTGCACTAAAACAGACGAGTCATGGATCTTTGACTGTGGTGCCACTGACACAATGACCTATGATAAATCTGATATTATTTCTAAAACTAAACCTAGGATCAATAACATCAAAACTGCTAATGGGGGAGACGTTCCTGTTAAAGGAGGAGGAACTATTGAGATATCTCCAACTTTAAAACTAAAAAAATTGTCTCTATGTACCATCTCTGTCACATAAACTGCTATCCATAAGCCACATTACAAAAGAGTTAAATTGCACCGTCTTGATGCATCCAACCTTTTGTATTCTTCAGGATATCAGGACGGGAATGATCATTGGGCGTGGCACTGAACGGTCAGGATTATATTATGTGGATGAAGTGACTCAGCGTGGACACGTGATGCTCGCTCATGGGTCTATTAATAGGGAAGCCTGGCTTTGGCATAGGAGATTAGGACACCCGTCTAGTAGTTATTTACATATTTTATTTCCAAAACTTTTTCCTTCCAATAAAACTTTACATTGTGAGACATGTGTCCTAGCCAAAAGCCACAGACATACGTATCGTTTAAATAATACTAGAGTTGAAACTCCTTTTTCCTTAATACATTCTGATGTGTGGGGTCCCGCAGAAGTTAATGGGGACAAAACTTTCGTTTTTTTTTCTTATTTATTGATGATTGTACTCGTATGACATGGATCTATTTTTTGAAACATAAATCTGAAGTCTTTGACAAATTTACTACTTTTTACACTATGATACAAACCCAATTTAAAACTAATATTCAAATTCTTAGATCGGACAATGGCGGAGAATATGTCAACGAGTCTATGAAACAATTCTGTCAAAACAAAGGGATAATTCATCAAAAAACGTGCCCCCACACTCCTGAACAAAATGGCACTGTTGAACGGAAAAAACCGTATCCTTTTAGAAATCACACGGGCCTTTTTAATTGAATCCCAAGTTCCCACATCCTTTTGGCCAGAAGCTGCTGCGACTGCCACATATTTAATCAACCGTCTTCCTACTAAAGCTCTTAACCTTAAACCCCCATTCAAGTCCTGTCTAATTTTTTCAAGATTCCTCCACCTCTCACTTTACAACCACGGGTCTTTGGATGCACTGTCTACCCTCATATCCCTAAACATGATCGAGGAAAACTAGGCCCATGTGCGGAAAAATGCATATTTGTTGGCTATGGAATCGATCAAAAGGGTTTAGATGTTACAGCCCAATACGTCGACGTGTATATACTACTCTTGATTGTGATTTTCTTGAGACCGAATTGTTCTACACCCCCAATACAGTGGTCAGGGGGAGAAGAAACATATTGACCCACTAGATTGGCTAACATGGGCTCCCTCAATGAGCGAGACTCACAGTACCCAACGGGATTCATCTGCTTCCCCATATCCTGTTAGTGCTACTGACCAAGAATCTCCCTGTCCTACACCTACACTTCATGGTGAAGGTGAAAATAATGAAACCAATGAGGAACCGCCAAGTCCTCCTAGTATAGGTCCTCCTATGTATGACTAATAATGATTTTCCCAAATGATACATCTAACAGTGAAAAAACAAGTGAACAGGTTATGCAGGAGGATCAGGAGAATCAATTCAGGAAAAACATAATGAAACAACCGAGAAATACGTGCTACCTCCAAGAGCCAATAGAGGAGTACCTCCAAAACGATATTCCCCAGAAAAGAAACAAGATCAACGAGATACCCATGGCAAATATGGCCAATGGGAATTTGTCTGAAGAAGCTAAATCCTTCACCGCCGCCCTCTTTAA